>JAHHFK020001542.1:0-12500 GCA_024533555.2 Aedes koreicus | reverse complement strand
TTCCAGTTTTATGATGTGCGACCGAGCCGCTGACTGAAAACAAAAACTACCGTATTCGATAACCGACAAAATCGTTGTCCGGTACAACGTTAGAAGATCTTGCGGATGCGCTCCCCACCAGGTCCCGGTAATTGTTCGAAGAAAGTTGATCCTTTGCTGGCACTTTCGCTTCAGATACTCAATGTGGGATCTCCAGGTGCACTTTGAATCGAACCAGACCCCAAGATATTTAAAGGACATTGAATGAGTTATCGGTGTACCCCAAATTTGAAGCTTCGGTTGAGCTGGGTTATGCTTCCTTGAAAAAACTACCAACTCAGTTTTCTCCGTAGAGAATTCGATACCTAGCTCTAGAGCCCAAGTAGACAAATTGTCTAAGGTATCCTGTAAAGGTCCTTGCAGATCGACCCCATTGGGTCCCGTGACAGACACTACGCCGTCATCCGCAAGTTGTCTCAACGTACAGTTGTCATTTAGACAACTGTCAATGTCTTTGACATAAACATTATACAAAAGAGGGCTTAAACATGATCCCTGGGGGAGACCCATGTAGCTAAATCGGGAAGCTGTAGAGGTTCCATGAGAGAAGCTCATATGTTTCTCTGACAGCAAATTATACAAAAAATTATTCATTAATGGTGAAAAGCCACAAGCGTGGAGTTTATCTGATAGAACTTCAACAGATACTGAATCAAAAGCCCCCTTTATGTCCAAGAACACAGAAGCCATTTGCTCTTTTTTAGCAAAAGCTAACTGAATATCTGTGGAAAGCAACGCGAGACAGTCGTTCGTTCCCTTACCCCTACGGAAACCATATTGAGTATCTGAAAGCAGGTTATTCGTCTCAACCCATTTGTCCAGACGGAAGAGGATCATTTTCTCCAACAACTTTCGAATACAAGATAACATCGCGATGGGTCGATAGGAGTTGTGGTCAGACGCGGGTTTACCAGGTTTTTGAATGGCTATAACTCTCACCCGTCTCCAATCATCCGGTACAATGTTGAGTTCCAGAAACTGATTAAACAAGTACAACATGCGCCTCTTAGCGACGTCTGGGAGGTTCTTAAGCAAGTTGAACTTAATCCTATCAGCCCCTGGAGCCGTATTGCCACACGAAAGGAGTGCGAGAGAGAACTCTACCATTGAAAAAGGTTGGCTGTTCTCATCTATCGAATTCGTGGTTTCGCGAGGATTCATCCGTGCCGGCACAGAATCTGGACAAACTTTTCGCGCGAACTTGAGGATCCATTGGTCCGAGTACTCTTCGCTCTCGTTGTTCGTAGTTCGGTTACGCAATCTTCGCGCCGTGTTCCAAAGAGTACTCATCGACGTCTCGCGCGATAGCCCGTCCACGAATCTTCGCCAGTAACCGCGTTTCTTGGCCTTGATGAGACTCTTAAGTTCGCGTTCGAGAGCCGTGTATACTTCGAAGTGCTCAGGTATTCCACGTCTACGGAAAACTTTAAACGCGTCGGACTTTTTACGGTAAACCTCGGTGCACTGTTGATCCCACCATGGAGAAGGAGGTTTCCTACGAAATGACGTTCCTGGAACTGGTCGAGTTTGAGCTTGAAGCGCGCTGTCTAAGATCAGGTTGGAGAGGAAGTTATATTCCTCCAGCGGTGGAAGCTCTTCTACCGTCGTTACGGCTTCCTCTACTGCTGTCCTGAACTTTGTCCAATCGATGTAACGGGTAAGATCATACGCGACGTTGATGGATTCCGACGGATTGAACCCGGTGGCAATCGAAATTTTTATGGGCAAGTGATCACTACCGTGGGGATCTTGAATCACATCCCATGTGCAATCCAACGATAATGAATTCGAACAAAGTGTGAGGTCTAATCTACTGCCAATTGAGGATGGACCAGCCAAACGTGTTACTTCTCCATTGTTAAGAACTGTCATATTGAAGTTGTCACAGAGGTCATATAACAAGGAAGACCGGTTGTCGTCGTACAGTTCTCCCCAGCCTGTACCGTGAGAGTTAAAATCTCCCATGATCAACCGCGGAGCAGGAAGAACCGAACAAATATCTGAAAGTTGTTTTTGGTTTATTGAGGCTCTAGGAGGAATATAAACGGAAGCAATGCAAAGGCTTTTATTTTTAATAACAGCCTGACATGCGACAACTTCAATACCTGGAATAGGAGGAAAATTCACTCTATAGAAGGAGTAGCACTTTTTGATCCCCAAAAGTACTCCTCCTCCACGTGAATCCTCACGATCAAGACGAATAATGTTGAAATCATGAAACGGAAGATCGATTTCGGGAGAGAGCCATGTTTCACAAATAGCAAATGCATCACAACCGGTATTGTGAGCCAAAAATTTGAAAGATTCCAATTTAGGAACAAAACTTCGACAATTCCACTGCAGAACAGTGATCAAATCCCCGACCTCATTTGGAAAATTATCCATCGAAGGAAATGATAGCTGCAAGGAGGGGCCACTTAATTGTCAATTGCTTCAAGAAAGTCTTCACTGTGGGAAGCATTGCCAATACAATGCTTTTGAGAGGGTCAGAAATTTCAAGGTACTTGAAGATACCTTCGACAATGTTATCAAATGAGAACAGCCCGCTTGAGGAGGGGGCTTCTGTTCTTAAAAGCGGGGCATCAGGGCTTTTGGATGTCCCCGGGAGAGATGGAAAGTCCTGGGTGTAGTTAGTACTACGAAAACCAGGAGGAATTGGATTTTCCTTTTTCCCACCTCTTTTTGAAGTAGGCATGCTGGTCTCGGGCTTCTTTTCAGCAACTTTCCGTGGGCGGACGCGTCTTCGCTTCCGTGGGGCACCTTCCGGAAAACTGCACGATGTTCCCTCTTCAGCCAAATCAAAGTCAGACTCGTCATCTGACAGAGGAGCAAAGGGATTTGTATTGGCATCGGGTGATGGTGTGGCTTTTTTCACCATTTCGGCGAAAGATTGCCTGGAACGCTGTTTTAGCGAGCGTTCCAATTGTTCCCCGCGTTGTTTGTACGCCGGGCATGACGAGAGAGCATGAGGAGGAGTTCCCTTACAGAAAGCGCATTTTGGTGTGCTGTCTGCGCAGGCGCCATCCTCGTGTTTCTCCCCGCAGTTGGAGCAGCGTGCCTTATTGCCGCAATGGGAGGTCGTATGTCCCATCTGCTGGCATTTTTGGCAGGTCATGACCCGAGGTACGAACAACCGCACAGGTAGTCGAAGTTTTCCCAACTCGACGTATTGAGGGAGGGCTGAGCCAGAGAAGGTCACACGAAACGAGTCTGACGGTGTAAACTTCTTTTCACCCTTAGTGATCGATACTGTGCCAAGTCTTATCACATCCAGTATCTTCACTGGAGAAAGCAGGTGGTTCTTAAATCGACCAACCCCCTGTTTCAGCAGGATCTCAGGGTTCACACTCGTTTCGGTGACCACACCTTCAATTTCAATACCCCGAGCTGGGATATATACCCGATACTCGAGTGTAAAAAGCTGAGAGACAGCAATCTCGTTAGCTTGCTTAAGGTTGGACACAACGACCCGAAGTTTATTCGGTCTAACTTTTATTATCTCGGTCACGGCCGAGAATCGCTTCGTCAGATCGTTGGAGATCTGATAAACATTAAGAGGTTTCGTTTTGGGCTGAAAGAAGACAACCCATGGACCAGCTGAACCATCTGGATAAGCACGTGATCGGGTAACCTTATGAGCTACCCCATCATTTCGCGCCATAGATGATTCGTCTTCCGACAAATCATCCATGGCTCCCACGTGGGAGTTTATGACGCTCAAACGCTCACGCAATTAAAAATAATCGAACACAGAAAAACAAACTAAAGCTAAAAACACTCTCTCACACACACACGCACTCACTCAAAATTAAATTATAATGTATTCAGGAGAAACAAAAACTTATCTTATATGTATCACTGATCTGCTGCAGCCGGTCAACGAATGTGCTACTGCTGCCGAGCGACGATGTGTGGCCGCTTGTACGGGCTAGATGTGGAGCTCAGCGATGATGAAAATGATGACGATGATGAAGACGCTGGTCGGTGGTGGTTGGCAGATGAACGATTGCACGCTACACACGATGGACTGCTGGTGTGCGTGCCGTGAATAGATGCGGAGCAATATGGCTATTTGATTGCTAATTGCAATTAATAGCGTCGTTGCACTGATTAACACACGTTTTCTTCTTCAGAAAAAGCAAAACTCGATATCAACTGCGATGAGGACACTATCGAGAGAAAAAAAAAAAAAACTGCACTTGGAAACAACGCGTGACAAACTTTCAAAGCAACGGAGAGCGTACACAACGAACCGCACCGTTCGCTTGTTCACTGGACAATGGGATATATAAAAAAAAAAAGAGAAAAAAAAAAAAAAAAACCCCAAAAAAATATTTAAAAAATTTCGCCCCCCCACGGAAAATGGGGAACCTTCCCTCCAAATTAAGAAAGCACAAACCAAAAAAACCCCAAATTTCACATTTAATACCAAAAACACATTTTTTCCGCCCCCCCGCCCCCAAGTAGAGAAATTTCCAGAAAATTCTGCCATAATAGCGGTCGTCTGTGGATTTTAGCAACCTTCGCCATCATGCTACGCCACTGGGGGGTAGAATTCAACTTTGAGCAGAAAGCCACGTAACAGGAAATATGAATTTCTCTCGACCTGCTGCCGGCAACCACTTTCTACGGTTGAGCTCACTTTTTGTGTTTGAAATCCTGGCCGTGCTGCTAGATGCCGAACCGAGGTTGGTGAGTGGAAACGCATCGCTGAACAGAGCGAGTGGCACTTTTGCCTGGCTGGCTTTATAAGACTTCCGCCTGTCTGACAGCATCATCACCTTCGATGACGACGATGAAAAAGATACGAAATAACAAAACTACTCGCAGGCGGTGCGGCGAATAACTTGCATTCAAATGCGGAATTAATTGCAATGCAGGATGAAAGCGTATTATTAAATTTTGCGGTTTCCCGGAGGAAGGGTTTGTTGTTTTGCAACGTTGTTGTTTACTTAATTCTCTGAATGATATAAGGTTATTTTAATATCCTGTTCCGCGGAGGGGCCTCTGTTTGACAATGAAATCAGCTTTTGAGGTATAATAAACTCGGAAGAAAAGTGTAATGGGTATGTATGTGTATTTTCCACCCCTGTTCCCACTTCTGGTAGTGCATGAAATCTATCAGTTATATCTATTCCTCCCCCCCTCCCCCCCATTCATCCTTCACACTTTTTTTTCCATTTCTTAACCCTTTATTCAAAAAACCCCCCCCACAAATCCACCTTTCAGGTACAATAAATAAAAGCTGTATCATTTTTCATTCACTTAGTAAATAAATACATTTGAAATATACGACATCTTAGTTTTCTAGAACATACATTTCTTTAGAGAAATTAAAGATATAAAAAATGGTGTCCACGATGAAATTGCCACACACAAAATTGATTCGCAAAATTCGAGTTTTCATCCGATTGCCATCAAATTTTCAGGGATTGAGAAATAACTAATAAACTTCATTTTACCATATTACTCGTATTTTATTTACAGTCCATACGCAAATGCCCGCACCTTGGCCTTAACCCCGGCCATAAGATTCTGCACAACCTGTGAATCAACCGTTTTTTGCATGTAAACCCATACTTTCTTCAGTTCCTCGACTGTCTTCACTACCTTAGGTCGTTTAAGAAGGTGCTGCTTCATAATCGCCCAGTACTTCTCGATGAGGTGGAGCTCCGGAGTGTTGAGGGGGTTGAACATTTTCGGCACGAAATGGACCTTATTGTCCGCATACCACTCGAGTCCTTGGAGTAGTGGCATGAGGCCAAATCCGGCCAGAAGATTGTTGGGACGTTGTGGGCCTTCAGGAGAGGAAGCAGCCGCTTCTGGAGGCACTCTTTTATATACACCTGTCCGTTCATCGTGTCCTGGTCACGAAAGGTGCACTCC
Source organism: Aedes koreicus (assembly GCA_024533555.2). NCBI lineage: Eukaryota > Metazoa > Arthropoda > Insecta > Diptera > Culicidae > Aedes > Aedes koreicus. The sequence continues at coordinate 6,575 of JAHHFK020001542.1, read as the reverse complement.
GCTTCCCGCACGTGCAGATGGCTTGCCAAACCAGGAATTTCTTCGCAAATTTGGGCATCTTCTGAGTGCGGACATGCTCCGGAACGCTGAACTTATCCTTGGCCGTGAAAAACAGGTTGCCGGGGATCTGTTTGAAGTCGGCCTTCACATATGTTTCGTCGTCCATGATGCAGCATTCAACTTTCGTCAGCATGTTGAGGTACAACTTCCTGGCACGGGTTTTGGCGGACTTGTTCTGCTTCTCGTCGCGATTAGGGGCCTTTTGTACCTTGAACGTTCGAAGCCCAGCCTTAGTTTTGGCCTTCTGGACAAAACTTCGGCATAGGTGCAGCTTCTTAGCCACATCCCGAACGGAGGCGTTCGGATTTCGGTTGAAGGCCCCAACTACGCGGTTGTGATTTTTGGTGTTGTACGGAATACTTTTTCCTTCACTTCTGGGCTTCCGATCGGTGGTCAACCGTTCCTCGAACCGCTTAATCACTCGCGACACCGTGGAATTCGCGTTTCCCAACGTTTTAGCGATGGAACGATGCGAGAGATCCTTGTTCTCGTGATGAATGCGCAAGATTTTATCACGCACGACCTGTTCTTTCGACTCCATTTCCGCGAGTTTTAATCACAGGACTTTAAAACTTGCAGGATGTAAATAATGCACAATGAACTAAATCCACCAAAATTTTCATTAAATTCTACCCAACGGTTAAAAAGTTAGAGCAATTTCATAGTGTGGCAATTTCATCGTGGACACCCTTTACTGATTAATGTCAGAGCGTGGAGTAATAAAGGGTGTCACGATCAAAATTTGGTCAAACAGTAATATGTGTGAGTCGATCAAAGTTTTTATTAATAAGTTAAATCGATTTTCGTTTTCAAGTTCAGTTAATACAGAATGCAGGAGAAATATTCAGCTAAGCTTCCTTTTTACCGAATGCTAATTGCCGGGTCTTTCGTTTAACCTTTTCCATAAGGTTTTGTACAGTCTCCTTGTCTACTTTATTCACCACAGAACGCCAGTTTGCCTTGAACTGTTTCTCGCTCTTAAAAGCTTTTTAAGTCTTCTTAAAGTTCCGCTTGACGATGGCGCAATATTGTTCAATTGGGCGGAGCTCTGGGGTGTTGGGAGCACTTGAACGTTGTTGGCAGCATACAACTTCATGGCCTTTTTCCGTAATGGCAAGATGCCAAATCTGGCCAAAATAGAACGGAACAATTGTGTCACTCGCCATGAAAGGCAGTAGACGTTTTTGTAGGCACTCGCTCAGATAAATTTCCTGGTTGACGGTTCCCGTCGCAATGTAAACCAGTTTTCAAATGGTGTTTTTGATTATTTCATGGGAAAGTTTTCACGATGTCAAATTATTTTTGAATTTACAGATGGGTTACTGTTTCTACTACCTAAGACATTTGGAGTTTTTTTTTATTGTGGTTATTCAATTATTTATTGCTCATTCTACTAGCTTAATGGGAAAATCCAAAAAAATTCCAAGCCATATGCAAGTAGTTTATTGCTCAAATTATATCATTTGGCGGAAATAAAGCCATACTTATTTGCACATATACTAATAGCTGTTGCTTTATTTGACAGATTTACCGGTCACAATTAGATCATCCGAAGATCTTTTCTCATCCATTATTGCTCATTCCTGAATTTTTAATGTTGATCTCACATTATTTGTTAGCACAGGCCTAAATGATTGAGCGGTACTTCTGTCCTTTTTTGGTGCTTGACGTGCAGGTAAATATTTTAGTCCACAGAAAATGTCGAAGTTTGCCAAGACTTTCTTAATTTGGTAAGGCATTTGTACTTGCGGAGTTACCGCAAGCACCATGAATGGACAGGTGCATTTGGAAGAGTGGTTCTAAAAGCGGTTTCTCCCTCTCCTGAAAGCTCCCGACGGTTCGACGATTTGCTGGCCGGATTTGTCATCATGTGAGTGGTATAAAGTGAATGATGTCGAATTCGTGCCGAAAGATCTGAACCCTTCAAACTCTCCGGAACTGCACCCACAGAGTACAATATTGGGCCATTATGAGGGAACACCTTCTAAAACGACCTGGTCGTGGTGAATAATGTAGAAGAAATGCAAAAAACTGTCGAGGTCGTGCAGAACCTTATGGCTGAGGTAAAGGCAAATGTTCAGATATAAAGGCGAAATAATTTAAACGAATGATGTCAAAACTAACTTTCATTGCTTATTTTTAGTTCCTCGACAATCCTAAAAAAAAACCTGAAAATGGTGATATTCGGATAAAATCTCGAATTTTGAGAATGAATTTTGTGTGTAAAGATTTGAGATTTTAAATGGTGAACAGTTACTTTTTCATTCCAAATCTAGTATTCGTAAATGGGGGCGACCCCTGCGTAGAGGTTAACATCCATACCTCTCACGCTAACGTCACGAGCTCGAATCTCACCCCGGACAAGTTACGAAAATACCCAAAAGGTATCTGAGTGACTACGGCGGGAGATGAACCAGCCCAGGGCTGAAAATCGTGATAATCAAAGAACTAAAAAAAAACTTGTATTCGTAAAGAGAAGATCTTTTATCGAACACAGCGTGAAACTAGTTCGGCTTAGTGTAGTTGCTTCGAAAGAGTTCCTTTTTTCCGTGGTTTTTCCAATTGGCTTCGATTCTGCTGATTCTGCCCATATATAGAACTCATAGGAGATTATGTTGAAAAATAAAACATTTGTTTATCCAAAAACGTTTGTTTCGTTCAAAGAGTCGCGGACTTATTGTCCTACCAATATCGATTAGGGGCTATTTATAAACCACGTAGACTTTTCTGGGGGAAGGGGGTTTTACTATAGTCTACGCTCCAAACAAAATTTAAAAAAATGTATGGAGAAAAGTTAACGAGGGGGAAGGGGGGATCTGAGAATTTCAAAAATGAGTCTACGTGGTTTATGAATAGGCCCTTACGTGGACATTAATCTACCAAACTGTTCGCAGGTCCGCCCAATTGCCCAATTTGGCAGTTGTCGAGAGAATCCTGCAAAATGATGTTTAGGTTGTTCAGAACATGGACCAGATTAAAAGAATTTGGAAACTGCGACGGAGAAGACTGTGCAGAAATTGATGAGTGGAGTAAAACGCAAAATTCGTTTGTACGCCAGGAAGGAACATTCTGTCTGAGTTTGATCTGCACTTTTGAATGCACTTTTAACATCTCATACTGAAACAAAGACTACTCTACTTAATCTATGTGTATACTTAATTTTACGTCAATGAATATTTAAAACTACTTTTCGATTCACCCCTTAGTCTCAAACTTTTATCAAGTTACATCATTTGAACTATGAGGATATATATTTGAAAGCAAGAAGCGATCAATTCCTAGTTTTAAATGTGTGTATCACCATGTAAAAATTAAAAAGACAAAGTATTAAAGCCATTTAAATATACATTTTCATAACGCATTTTTAAAAAGATTTGCAGAATGGTTGATCGATGGCAATTATCAGAGTGTATTGAAGGACGTACTCTTAATACATATATGTATGTATGTAGGAAACCACCATCCTAGCGTAGGGCCTTGTCCTGCATACGGTTCCACTTAACAGAAAGATCATGCTTTGTTACATACTGCTGTATGAACGGCCAGAAAGGGTTGGGCAGGCCATTAAGCAGACACACTTACGCGAAACCTGCGGGAATAAGAAAATCTCCTTCCAGCAATATGATCCGATAAAACGAATAACAAAATACGCAATTCAGTTAAGCTTTCCACTAGATGGTTTGTTTGAGAAGGGCGCGTCAAATTCATCACAACTGTTGGAGTGGAATGTAACAATCATAAATGAAAGACACATCCCCCTCCTAGACTCCGGTTGGCTGTCCACTCCATTGTCCAATTGAAACTTCAATGATGCCCTGGTGCACCCTCCCATCCCAGAATTGAAATGTTTTAAATCAATAAATTATAATAAGGTTCATGAATATAATAAAGAAATAAGTATTTAAAGCGTGTATTTTATACAGCAAAATTGGTAGCCTGGGCTGGATAATGTTTTAGAATTGTACACCTTGCATGTAGAAATTTCTGAAATAGTGATTTCCTTTCTGCTGGTTCTATGGAGTAATAACATGTATTAGGATATTTTAACAGAATAATATCCGACATACTCTGTGTTAACAGTTAATATCAAAATGATGGTCAATAGAAAATTGATAAAATTAGTAACCACAATAGCTGAGCCTGTAAAGAGAAATAATAAACGAAAAAGGAAGCCTAAACGGACTTTAGCTAATAAGTACTTATTTCTGCTGCTGATTCAGTTGCAGTTTCTTGTATTCAAGGCACTAGATACTTCTAAATCATACAAGGAAGAAGGAAGGGTTAAAATAAGACATATAAGACAATACAATCTATACCTATGAAGTGAAAATAATAAAATTATGCAAACAACAAAAGTAATGATAAAAATAAAATCAATATACAATGTCATACAAATTGATATACATAATACAGTGAAGGGATATTATAAAATGAACTGATACCAATTCAATTTTCGTTTACATTTCTGCAGATTGTTGCACTTGATTTACATGTTGTACTTCATTTACATGTCTGCAGATTGACGTACTTTTAATACATACACAGAAAAAAATCTGAATTTTCATTGTGATGTAAATACCAGAGCATGTGAAATTATATTTCATTCCACACGAAGCAGCAACTTGCATGAAATAGTTCTAGCAAAGACGGGCTTTTGCATACAATATTATCGACAATGTTTGGAATGACCCAGAACGATTTACACAGAAAAAAATTGTTAATTTTAACAGGCGTGTAAAATTTCTGTTCGTTTAATTGTAAGTCAAAGGAAGCGTAAACAACGAAATTGTTTGCAATCTTTCATACGCCATACAACAATGTTGGTAATCTTCCGTAGCCACAGATCACATTCAGGCGTTATCTGACTTAAATTCACATGAAATATTCCAATCATTTCTGCCAAATCTAGCATTCCCTTTATGTGCATTATATAACGCAGAAAATTAAATGTTTCTTTTTATCTGTGTACAAATGAATTGATAACTAAACATATTTGCTCATGTTGACAAAAAGCGGGTGAGTAATGAATGTGCGGACAAACCAACGCGTCTATAAAATTTTGCATTTTTTAAAACGAGATTAAAATTTTCTCTCATCATTCACATAATTTTAATTTGCTTCTGGATGCCATTGACTGTAATTAACATTCAATGGATCATCCACCGTTCTGATTGAAAACTTGCAAAAGATAATCAGCACAATACAACCCAGCAGTGTATCGGACATCGCTGTGATTGCTTAAAAAAAGCAAAAAATCTACGAAAGAAATCACATCCTTTAATCTTCCCAGAAATTAATAACCATGTGAAAGAAGAATTTGTTCATACGCGAATCGCGTTTACTGTTCTCGTTTTCGTCGAATGGTCGAAGAGTCTGACCAAACAACCAATCTTTCCTTGATTTATCAACGGTAGGAGGCAGCATAGTATTGTAAGTGTAGCTGTAGACCGTAATAAAACATCTACTCAGTTTGAGATTCAGAACGGTAATGAAGAAATTTTCTTTTTATTTCACTACTACAAACAATCATTGGTAACTAGACTGCCTTCTTCGAATTATCGCCTACTTCAAAAATTCTCCTCGATGGTAGTATTCCAGTTGCTTCTCGAAACTTGCGTATCTTCACCGCTTGGAGTGGTTTGGTCAGCATGTCCGCAATCATCTCTTCGGTGGGGCAGTAAACCGCTTGAATTTTTCCATTGGTCTGCATCTCTCAAATATAGTGATTCTTGGTCTCAACATGCTTTGATCTGCGACTCACTGTAGGTGAAATCAGTTGCTTGATACAGGACTGATTATCCTCAAAAATAGTTATCGGTAGGCTAACTGGTACAGAGAAATCTTCTAGAATCCGTAAAATCCACTGGACCTCCTGGCAGCATTCAGCAAGTGCGATGTACTCAGCTTCGGTACTGCTCAGGGTCACACACGTCTGCTTCTTCGAACTCCAATATACTGGACCTCCTCCTAGTTGGAACAAATATCCGGAAGTAGATTTTCGGTCCTTTGCATCTCCTGCCCAATCTGCGTCTACGTAAACGGTTAACGGATCTGCATTGATTGCCAGTACCAGCTCGTGGTCTACTGTATGCTTCAAGTAGCGCAGAATCCGCTTTGCTTCTATCCAATCAGCTTGTGATGGACAGCTCATCTTTCGTCCTAGGATTGATACGCTAACGGCGATATCCGGACGAGTATTAACGGCAACATAGAGCAAACCACCAACCAAACTAGCGTACTGCGAATTGTTCGGTAGTTTATCGCTCTCTTCCTTGGTTTGCAAATATCCAGGATCCAATGAAATCTTTGATGGCTTAGCTTCATCCATTCCGAATCGGCTCAGGAGTTTCCGAATGTACCTGCTTTGATTCAGCGAAATTGATCCTTTGGCTTGTCTGACTTCAACTCCAAGAAAATTGCGAATATCGCCCAACGACGTCACTTTGAAATGTTTGTTCAGTCCTCGAATAATGGCCTGGTACTCGTCCTCAGTGTGACAGGCCACAATGATGTCA
>JAHHFK020001541.1:0-105922 GCA_024533555.2 Aedes koreicus | reverse complement strand
GGGTAGACAAAAACTAGGATAGGCAAATATATGGTCAACTTTGAAGTGCTCTAACTTCACGAAATATTGACCAATTTTAATTCTCTTAAAAGCATTCGACGGGAAAATTTATGTTTTTTTTTATAATGCAGTAACGAGAATAGCCATGGTCCCCGGATACCGGAGATAATCCGAGTTTCCGGAAGAGACGTTTCACATGTTGATTTTCTGGTGAAATTTTGTACAGGATGCCGTTTAGAAATATTTTTCTCTAGCAAATACGCAAAAAGTGGTAATATTTTTCAAGCGAATGATATGTTGAACTTAAAAATTGGCCTTAAAATGGGTGAGATATGGCCATTTTCCTGGAACAGGTTTCTCTGAATGGTTCTGGATGCGGCCAGATCTTTCTTTCATCCAAAACATGCCGAGCGACACCTGTTTCTTCTTTTTTTTTCATCACAAAACTTTCCTCAAGCTTAACGTGGACATTTGGACACATTGGCCACTCCGGGGCCACCGGGATGTTCCTGGGGGAACCTGTAGCAGGGGCCAATTAAATTTTGACGCCAAAACATGCCGTGCGACAGCTCTATCTTCATGATTTTTCATAAATAAGGTTTTGGTATACTAGAAAAGACCATTGGTCACATTGTCCGCTCCCAGGCCCACCAAAACGACCCGGGGGAACCCGTAGTAGACCAATTAGGTCCAAAACATGCCGTGTGACAGCTCTATCTTTATGATTTTTCATAAAGAATGTTTAGATATACGAAAAAGACCATTGGGCACATTGGCCACGCCCGGGGCCACCGGAACGTTCCCGGGGGATCCTGTAGTAGGGGCCAATTTCATTTTTACCCCTAAACATGCCGTGCAACACATCTTCTTTTTTCATCACGAAGCTTTTTTTAAACTTAAAGTGGACATTTGGACACATTGGCCACTCCCGGGGCCACCAGAATCTTCCAGGGGGAACCTGTAGCAGGGGCCAATTACATTTTTACTCCCAAACATGTCGTGCGACAGCTCTATCTTCATGATTTTTTCATAAATAAGATTTTGACATACTATAAAAGGCCATTGGCCACATTGGCCGCTCACGGGATCACCGGAACGTCCCTGGGGAAACCTGTAGTAGACCTATTACATTTTAACACCAAAACATGCTGTGCTTTATCTTCATGGTTTTTGCATAAATAAGGTTTTGGTATACATTGGCCACATTGAAAAGAATTAGACACATTGGCCACTTCTGGGAGCACCAAAACATACCCTGGGGAACCTGTAGCAGGGGACAATTACGTGCCGTGCGCCACCTCTTTCTTGTAGGTTTTTCATCACAAAGCATTTAATGATCTGACACAGTAGGCGGAGATCCCCTAGCGCCGGACATTCGTGAATACCGGAAATTTTAGATTTTCGTGGTATCAACGGTACATTTGACATGTCTCGTCATGTGCGGTTCTTCATTATTCCTTCTGTAATGTTCTTAGCATATTGTTGATTAAAATATACCGTTGGTACCATGGAAATCAGGTATTGAAAAATGTCAGGCGTTTGGTCTCCGGTACTGGGAGATCTCTCCCTATTTGATTTATACATTATTATATTTGCCCTTTTTTGAGATGTTTCTGATCAGCTTATTTTTTGGCTTATGAATGAATTTTGACAGTATTTAGATACACAACAGCTGTGAAAGGAAACATCAATATGGGGCCGTACACTAATAACGTAAGGGAGGTCTTTTAGGGGGAGGGGGCTTATCATTTTCTTACAACCCATACAATATTTTTCGAATTTGTATGTAACAAATTTTACAAGGGGGCATAAAAAACCCTTACGTAATTAATGGACAAATTTGTATGTAACAAACTTTACAAGGGGGCATAAAAATGCCTTACGTAATTAATGGACAGCCCCTATCATCAAAATTTGCCCGGCTTTTGAAACCTGTCATTACGCAAAATTCTCTTCTAAGTCATAAAAATTCTCTACTGCGTCATAAAAAAGTGAACGCGGAGTAGTGAACACGCACGATGTTTACAACTCTTTCGGAATTCCAACGTGGCCGAATTGTCGGTGCTCGAGAAGCTGGAGCTTCGATATCTGAGGCAGCAAAATTAGTGGGTGTGGACGTTAAAAATAAATTAGATGCCAGACATAGGACATTTCTGAAGCGAACTGTAACGAATGATCGCAGAATAAGTGCTGTGGAAGCAACCGCAGCCTTAAATTCAACGCTGGAAGAGCCCTTTTCTGTTCGAACAGTTCAAAAGGAACTCCATGACCAAAACTTGTACGGCCGAGCTGCTATCGCCAAACCTATTGATCTCCAAGATCAACGCGTCTAGTCCAGACAGTTGATCAATGGAAGCAAGATGTATACTCGGATGAATCATCGTACACGCAATTCCTTACAACAGGGCGGGTTTATGTGTGGAGGACACCGGATGAGGCATACAGAATTGATTGTCTGCGTCCAACTGTGAAGCACGGAGGAGGGTTTGTTATGGTATGGGGTGTCATATCATAGTACTCAGTTGGGCCAGTCATAGTCATGAAAGGAAAGATCACTGCTAATGATTATGAAGAAGTTTTGGGCGATCAGATGTGTTCATGCTATAATGTTGTAATTTTTGTGAAAATAACTTTGAACATGAATCTTTTTAGGTTTTGCCCATGATGAAAACTGTGTTTCCGAATGGCGAAGGAATTTTTCAGGACGACCATGCACCCATTCATACTGCCGCAATTATCAAGTCTTGGTATGAGGAACACGATGAGGACTTTAAGCATCTGCCATGGCCAGCACAATCTTCGGATTTGAACATCATCGAGCCACTTTGGTCCACATTGGAAGCTCGAATTTGCAGTGTTTTTCCTCCTCCATCGTCGCTGAAAGCGCTCGAGGATCTTCTAATCCAAGAATGGTACCGAATTCCAATTGAAACCATTCATAAGCTGTATGAGTCAATTCCAAGACGAATCCAAGCGGTCATCCAAGCAAGTGGCAGTCCAACGCCGTATTAGTATGCATTCTTATTAAACAGTTGAGAAATATAGAAAACTTTCATTTGTTAAAGGTCATACTTTTCTAAAGACTATTCGTGAATACGAAAAATAAAAAAAAAACACTTCATGTTTAGATACGAAAACACAGTTGTCTCAACAAAATGTTCTTCTGGGGCGTTTATTATTTATTTAAATAGCCATACATCGTATTTACGATATGACTTCATCTACAACATTTCGCCAATATACTCGGTCTATGGCTGCCTCTCTCCAACCTCGTTGACGACCCACACTCGCCAGATCCTGTTGCACCTGGTCCGCCCATCGTGCTCGCTGTGCCCCACGCCTTCTTGTACCGGCCGGATTCGAGGCGAACACCATTTTTGCAGGGTTGTTGTCCGGCATTCTCGCAACATGCCCTGCCCACCGTATCCTTCCAGCCTTCGCGACCTTCTGAATGCTGGGTTCGCCGTAGAGTTCAGCGAGCTCGTGGTTCCATCTTCGCCGCCACACTCCATCCTCCTGTACGCCGCCAAAGATGGTCCTAAGCACCCGGCGTTCGAAAACACCAAGTGCTTGCAGGTCCTCCTCGAGCATCGTCCACGTCTCGTGCCCGTAGAGAACAACCGGTCTTATCAGCGTTTTGTACATGGTACATTTAGTGCGGGGTGAATCTTTCTTGACCGCAAGTTCTTCTGGAGCCCGTAGTAGGCACGACTTCCACTGATGATGCGTCTTCGGATTTCACGGCTGTTGTTGTTGTCAGCCGTAAGCAAGGATCCAAGGTAGATGAATTCTTCCACCACCTCGAATGTATCCCCGTCTATCGTAACACTGCTGCCTAGGCGGTCCCTGTCGCGCTCGGTACCTCCTGCTAGCATGTACTTTGTTTTCGACACATTCACCTCCAGTCCGACTTTCGCAGCTTCGCGTTTTAGGCGAGTGTACATTTCTGCCACCGTTTCAAATCTTCTGCCGACAATGTTCATGTCATCCGCAAAACAAACGAACTGACCGGATCGAGTGAAAATCGTACCCCGGCTGTTGAGCCCGGCTCTTCGCATGACACCTTCTAGCGCAATGTTGAACAACAGGCACGAAAGTCCATCACCTTGACGTAGTCCCCGGCGTGATTCAAACGAGCTGGAATGTTCGCCCGAAATCTTCACGCAGTTTCGCACACCGTCCATCGTAGCTTTAATCAGTCTAGTGAGCTTCCCGGGAAAGCCGTTCTCGTCCATAATCTTCCATAGCTCTATGCGGTCGATACTGTCGTACGCCGCCTTGAAATCGATGAACAGATGATGCGTCGGGACCTGGTATTCGCGGCATTTTTGGAGGATTTGCCGTACAGTAAAGATCTGGTCCGTCGTCGAGCGCCCGTCGATGAAACCGGCCTGATAACTTCCCACGAACTCATTTACTTTTGGTGAAAGCCGGCGGAAGATGACCTGGGATAGCACTTTGTAGGCAGCGTTTAGGACTGTGATCGCTCGGTAGTTCTCACACTCCAGCTTGTCGCCTTTCTTGTAGATAGGGCATATAACCCCTTGCTTCCACTCCTCCGGTAGCTGTTCTGTTTCCCAGATTCGGACTATCAGCCGATGCAGATAGATGGCCAGCCTTTCCGGGCCCATCTTGATGAGTTCAGCTCCGATGCCATCTTTGCCAGCTGCTTTGTTATTCTTGAGTTGTTGGATAGCATCCTTAACTTCCCTCAGCGTGGGAGCTGGTTCGTTCCCATCCTCTGCTGTGCTGACGTAGTCATTTCTTCCACCGACTTGGACTTCAACGCCCGCGTCCTCTGCGCCATTCAGGTGTTCGTCGTAGTGCTGCTTCCACCTTTCGATCACCTCACGGCCGTCTGTCAGAATGCCCCCATCTTTATCACCACAAATTTCAGCTCGCGGCACGAAACTTCGGGACGTGTTGAGCTTCTGATAGAACTTCCGTGTTCTTGGGAAAGGTACAGCTGCTCCATCGCCTCACTCAACTAAACTTAGGCGGCGTTTCTTTTCCTGGAATAGGCAGGTCTGCTACTTCCGCTTCCGTTTATAACGCTCCTCGTTCTGCCGGGTCCCGACAACGCGTGTACCCTTTGCATTCTTCTCCTCCAACACCTCCGCTCTTCGTCCCAGGATTATCGATCACCGCGCCCAAGATTTGCTGGCGTAGCTCTTCTTGATTCGAATGCATCTTGAAAACTACTTGACTGATAAAATTTTGCACACATAAATATAACACTCTAAACTTGTATTACCCAAAATTACATTAATTTTTACCCACGCGATAAAAAGTTATACCCAAAACAAAGTGTCGCATTTTTTCCGAGTCCAACTTTATATACTATTTCGTTTACTTTTAGCATGCCAGTTACTGAGAATAAAATGGAATCCTGTGGTGGCCAAAAAAAATTTTGTCGTTGGTGGCTGAGATGAAGGAGTATTCAATATTTTGGATAGGTTTTTATTGAATGTCCGCTTGAACGATCCACTAGTTTTCGATTTCTTCCACCTGTGGACGTCCATTAAGACAGTTTGTTTATTTTTCACATAATGTTCTTTCTCAAGAGTATGTGCTCTTATTTAAAATCAAATGGTTCTATGAGAGTTTTATGGCAGCATTTCCAAGACATCATCTTAAAGAAGAATTTCATAAAACTTTTACAAAACTTTTATCAGGTTTTATGCAAGTTGCGAAACGATGTCTTGAGAGGGGAATCAAGTATCTTATAAAATTACTTATAAGGTGAATTACACTTTAAGGAAGTAGTTTTATGGAGGTTTCTTCAAGTGTTCTTTAATCACTCTTAAGAACTGTTAATGAATTAAAACCACCTTAGTTTGGAAAATTTCCGAATGCTTTGATAAAACTACCATAAAACAGGAATAAAAGAATACTTACCACACAATCATACTAAAAAGCATCGAAAGCTCTCAAATAAAAACTGTGGAAGTGCACAGCTGAGAGCAAGAAATGAGTTTATTGTGAATGCAATAAGTTTGAATTGCTAAGAAACAAAGAAAGTAATCTATGTACAAATTACAGAGACGATCACGTCTGAGTATTTGAAGATCAAATCCTCTTATGAAAAAATCTTGAAGAAGTTCTACTAAAAATTCAAATTCAAATATTCAAAGAATTCAAATAAAATTATAATGTATGTCAAAAATTGATTTACCGCTGACAATCCGTACCAACTCAGATCAAAATCAAAAGACTCACAGCCTGGCCAATAATAAGTTCCGGACTTTGAATCCATAGAAGAAAAAAATCATTTCTCAATCGAATCACGAAAGTGCGATATCTCTTTTCCTGATTGTTGAAATCAACATCCATCTGGTAGCAGTTCTCAATGAGGCACGTTCAGCCCAAAGAAAAGAAACTCTGAACAATAAAAAGGTGTTGATGAAAATTTATTTACATTTCAAGTGACGAGTCGAGTAAAAGAATCGAAGAGATGAAGAGAAAAAAAAACCGTAAAAATCTTATTGCCGAACAAGTGGAAATAAATTGCCAACCATCAACCATCAGTCAGGCAGACGAAGTGGAAAACAGCGCGAGCGTTGCGTCGATGGGAAGTCCGTAAAATGCTGGTATCAAGTACAACTCGACATTTTTGGCATTCTTTTTCCCTGCGAGCAGCTTGACTGATGAACAGCATCTCCCTCCGGTGCCTTGTCTTGGCCTTGTCTTCCCCAATTTCAAGTGGCAACCGATACATACTCCTTTTCTAAGGGCTCTTTTTTTGGGTGGATTGAAACTGTAATTAGATCTTTATTTTTGGCGCTCCTTGGAGTGTGCTTGTGCATGCCTTTGCCGATTTCAAGTGAGAGTGTTGATAGGTCCCGAACCGGGTTGGAGATTGAGTTTGGAAGGGTAATTAAAATTAGCTGCATTGAAACTGGGTGGAACAACGGAATCGCGTGCCCAAGTGTGGCCGATAAGTGTTTTTCAATCGAGATGAAATTAACTGTAGTCATACGGTGTTGTTGGGTGGAATTCTCCTAAACTTTCTCGATGCATAACACAATGTTTAGGAATCGACCCATGCCTGGCACGTGATTTCAATTAGACACAAGCTCAAGCGCTCAAAATTGATCGCGTCAAGTATCATCCGAAGCTACGGCGTAGATCGTCGTGAGTAATGAATGCGATGGGCAGGTTTTCCACTCCGTTCGATCCCAAATTGGAGGGCTTTCGAACTGTTTGCTGGCAGAGTGGCAGACAAATGCGCGAGAACGATTTGTCTTGACTTGATTGAGATGCAACCATAAACAACACTCTTGCTGATGCCGCTCGATTGTTGCAAGCGAAAGGGGTGCAATTCGTTGGAGGGAGGAGAGGCGGGACGATGATCGATGATCGGATGCAGTTTTGTTTGAGTCCGGTTTGAGTGATTATTTTTCGCTAGGGATTCGAAACGGTGCTAATTGAGATTTTTAATTGGATGTGTAATTGAATCCGACCAAGGCATGGAAGCTCATTTTTCCCTGGAACGCCCCTTTTAGACACGTTGAGAACTTACTTTCGAGAAAATAAAGGATTTAATGAAGCAGTTCCAATTGCGAAGAAGCAATTGTATGCAAAGCAGTCAATTGCACAGCTTCTGAGAATATTGGAACCCGATTGGGAACTTTCTTATGTTATTCTAGCCTAAACAATCCGACACAAAATTCAATCCGACCTTGTCACGCAAATCACACACCGATAAACGCGAATCACATTTCCCATCACCGAAAGACCTCATCACCTGCTGACACATTTGCAACTCAGTGCACAATTTCGCATAATAGTGATGACAAGCTGACATCGATTCACAGTCATTCGCTAATTAGTGGCAGAAACTAGAACTTTTCCCACCAGCAGAGATCGAGGGAGGGACAGTCAGTTAAGCACACACCAACCAAGCGGCAGCTCGAGCATCGCAAATTGATGGGAAAGTGGGACTCTTCTTCTATCCATTTATCCGTCCATCAGCTGGTCGTTGTCGTCAGTGTTTGATGATTGTCACAGTTCTCAGCGGTCGTCGCATCGAGTGAGAGGTATCAAAAAGAAATGCCGCCCGCTGCCAAGATAAGGATCTACTTTTTGTGCATTTCTACCTGCAATCTATGCAGCTTGCAGCACAAGCAGACATGCAACTACAAAGTGCGTTCGTAAGTCTGCTTCATTCATGTCACTTCGAGCGTCTTCTCTTCAAGGAACAGAGGTGAGGGCGGTGACGAACCACCACGTCTCCATCACCAACCCGGGGAGATGAAGACAGATATTATTTTGCATACCGTATGTTGTACGACATAGGTTCAAAGTGGGGAGGATAGGTTTCATAAGTAATCCCTCGCGACAGAGATGTTTATCGTTCGCTATCACTCGAGTTTTGTGTCTTGAGATCGCGTACGTCAACAGAGGTATGTTGTTGTACTTATCTCAATTAAAAAGCAATTGCTCACAGCGAAACAACTTGACGATGGCGAATATCTGGTGTTTTAAGTGAAAGAACTGCATGCGATATGGTGTAAATCAAGGGGCCCATCAACGCGAAATTTCTTCCTTTTGAACGATAATGGTTTGTGAGTTTTGTTTCCAAGATGTTTCGAATGCTTTGTGCTTCCACTTCAGAATTGGAAGGTTCTTAATTCAAAGGTGGATTTATTGCATGATTACAAAAGATGTTGAGTGTGATCATATGTTTAAGTTTGGATCGCTAAAATTATAAAGCTTGAGTCATTAATATCTGGAGGCAGAAAAGAACGGATCTATCTCGGAACCATGTTAACGGAATAAAAATGTTGAATAATGGTCATTTATTGAATTTCAAAGAAAAATTAACGAAAAAATTATCTTCGTACATTAATCATCATATTTTGGACATTCTATTGGCTAACCAAAACGGCCATTTTTTCCACCATCTTTTCATCTCTGTTGCATCCCGAGTCATTTCTCCGCTCTTATTCAACTTCAACCCTAAATTCCGCCCAGTTGAAAAATATTGAGCAGTTGTCAATGCTCAATATTTCTCAACTGGGCGGAATTTTGGGTAGTTTTGTGGCTCGATGTCCTTTTCAAAGTAATTCACGCCGTTGTCTCGATACTAAATACTGTAGTACTTCTCCATTGTAGTGGCTGCTTGAAAATCATTCCAAAACTTTGCAGGTCCATTGTGAGCTTTAATATAGGGAAACATACGTTTTTTCAGGCACTCCTGCCCCAAGTAGCAATTCAAATGCAAATTGGTTTTATTCATGTTTTATGGTAGTTTTATCAGAGCATTATGGAGTTCATCCGGTTTTATCAGGGTATTTTCTAAGTTAAGCTGGTTTTAATTCATTAATAGTTTTCAAGAGTGATTAAAGAACACTTGAAGAAACCTCCATAAAACTACATCATTTATAAGTGTAATTCACCTTATCAGTAGTTTTATAAGATGCTTGACCCCTCTCTCAAGACATCGTTTCGCAACTTGCATAAAACCTGATAAAAGTTTTGTAAAATTTTTATGACATTCTTCTTTAAGATGAATGTATCTTGGAAAAGCTGCCATAAAACTCTCTTAGAACCATTTGATTTTAAATAAGAGCACATATTCTTGAGAAAGAACATTATGTGAAAAATAAACAAAGTGTCACAATGGACGCCCACAGGTGGAAGAAAAACCAGCGGACCGTTCAAGCGGAAATTCAATAAAAACCTATTCAATATATTGAACACTCCTTCATCTCAGCCACCAACGACAATTTTTTTTTTACCATTCCATTGGATTCGCAGCCTACTGAGACTAACTTATCAAAAGGGTCTGTGCGTTATGCGTCCTATTTTTTGTAACGAATAAAATTAAATGATGCAATGTGTCGCCAGTTAAAAACCGAAATGCATAACTCATGATATTTGATTTTATGCCAGTTGTGCAAGTTAAACCTAACGTCTCAGATAGTACGTTATATGGCGCACCACCGTGGAAATACAGCGCAGTACTTTTGACGTAAGGTTTAATGTGCACTACGATTGTCAAATGTTAAGTTAATGTTGAACTCTCCCGAGTCGTGCATTTCAGTTCCCAATAGGCTACACAATATTTATACTCGTTGCAAGTAAAAATTAGTATATCATCTGAGCGAAAATCGATTTTTCCCATGATCCGCACGTTTAATCCAAAGTCGGAAGTAGTGCGCTGGAATCGCCCAGTGATCCACTACACAGTGCACTTCTTTCGACGCTAGGTTCAGCGTACAGATCAAGAGAAATATCATCTATCGCTCAACTGATGTTTTAGCCATCGACGCAGTATTATTATCTATTCTTCTTCTCAAATCCACTGTTAGCATATCAAGTAAGAGTTTTTTTTTATGTTTTAATCGACTTTCGCTGGTGATTAAAAACAATAAATTATAAGCTGTAATTATGAACAACAACTATGCATAGGCACTTTTGATTTGAACGTTCACATTTTCTTTGTTTATGATGTGCCTTCTCCACAATGATTTTATGGCTATCTTACGAAAGACTTGTTTACCTTGAGCAATTCAAACAAGTTTTATTCAAGGGTTACTCCTCTTTTTCAAGAATAGAACAAGTAAAGATGAACTTATAGCGCTCCTAAAAAAATCTTGTTAGTCTTGTGCAAGAAATATTAGTTTTATATGCGTTATATGGTAGTTTTAGATAAAACCATTGAAAAAATGGCGAGCGTGGCTATTCTGGATTCCCTCCGAATGGTAGCCATTTTCATATATATGCAACAAAACTCTCGTTTTTCCAATGCTACGAACAATTTCTGCTGTTTAAAATACATTTTGAAACTTAAAATGGATTGTAGACACAATTTATTCAAGATCTATCAATTTATCAGCCATGTCATCTAATTGTTGAATTTTCAAGTATTTTTAATTATTCAAATAAATCATAGTTCTAGCAATGATTCCGTGGCGCATTAAAATTTTCGAACTTTTATGTTATAAAACACCAATAAACTGAACGTCGCATGAAACATTTATCAATTGCAGGCAAAAAACTCATGCATTTATGGTCAATATTTCAATTAATTTACATACTTATCCACTTTGGAAAAGAAACATCATATGTATATCGATGTTTTTTTTTTCTCTTAAAAAAATCCCCATTCAGCAGAACGAATCCAAAAATGAAATCTTCAAAAGATGTTTGTGACGGACTGGAAGTGTTCTTAAAGAAGAAAATCATAAAACTACTAAAACTTGTGGTAGTTTTATCATAGTTTTAAGCATGTCCTGCATGTCATTACAAGTATGTACCGATAAAACTATCAAGTTTTAAGCGAATCTTGGGAATTAGTCTTGAGAACCTCCTGTAGTATGGGCCTTTTTGAACTTATGAGGGTTTTATGGCTGTTTTATCGATGTTATGTAGAATATCTAGTTTTATGCGTGGTTTTATCAAATGAATCTTGAGAACTTCTTCAAGTGTACCTTAAAATTGAATTTGTTACTTGGCGCTTGTACATTTTGGAATTCATAGTCTTGTTTGTCACGGAAAGCTGGTTTTTTTTTGTCCACGAAGCTGTTCATAATCCATCTTCTCGTACGCTTCGTCGTCCATGAAGACGCATGCTTCGTACTTTGTAAGAACCTCATTGTACAACTGCCAGACACGACTTTTGGCCACTTGATTCTGCTACAGTGTCCTGTTAAGTTCCTTACTGGCCCGAAAAGATCGAAATCTTTCTTGCGGACGAATCCTTCTGACGGCTTGCATTCAAGTTCTTGGCAATATCATAATCGAACAACCATCCCATGTAACATTGCCAAAACCATCAAGCTTTATTAAGTTTTATTATAGTTTTATGAAAGCCACTAGAAATCACTATGGTTTTTTATGGCACCAAGAGGTGACAATTGGTTCCATATTTAAGTCAGGTTTATGAGAACATACACAGCTTGTTTACAACGATCTTGAAACCTTTTTTTTAAACAAATTCCTTTTACTCCTATCAAAGATTTTATTTTGACTTTATGAAGTTGTAAAATGCTGTTTTAGGACCCATTCATATTATATTTTTATAACCCTGCCCTTCGGTTTTTTTTTTATATCTTTATTAGAGTGGCTTTCAGCCTCCTGGGCTGGTCCGCCACTTACCCTGCCCTTCGATTCAGAATGGGGTATGGACGCGTTCTGCCGAGTTGGTCGCGGCAGATTTCATGTGTGATTAGGCTGCCACAAATGCTTCTCTCCTTTCTCCAATTCTCTTCCCTATCCCATGGCCACGAGCGATGCCATATGACACATTGTGATTCTCGATATGCGATACTTAAGTCAGCTCTTCAAACATCGAGAAACATCGAGACGACCCTACAGCAAAGGAAGGTTGAACCAGTAAGTGGGGAACGGTATATATCCCTAACCAATTTTACCAGCCAAATTTTCTAACGTTAGCTTCAAGGTAAGATGATTTTAAAATCAAGGTAAGAAAATCATATAATTTCTCTAAATTTTGCATATATTTGTATAACACCATATGCTGGGATAAAGGGAGGGACCATCAGAGCACCCGATTGAAGCGATTTGGATAGGAAGAGTGAGGCTGCCAACTTCCTGTTGTTAAAATTTCGTGAATGAAGGACGGGATCTTCTCCCCATCTAGTGGGACTTTTTACTAGGCGGGGGCTCGGTTTTGTTGTGGTTTCTGCGAACTTGTTTCTGGAAGGAGATTCTCTTTAGACACCTGTAGCTCTGGGTTGCGCGTAGGTATATCTGCTTACAGGCCCACAATACGTTTTTGGCCCTTCATACAGGGACATGATGAAACATTTACCACAATGCAACCTTGATCAAACCGTTTAATTAAAACAGTCCAGTGCTATAGGCAGTTGCCTTGCTACATTAGATAGCTGTTGAAAACAGTGACGAAACACACAACACCGATCTTTCAGCAGGGCAAATGAAACACTCAGTTGCAGTATTTGCCACATGCTACAAAGCTAAAATCTTTGGTTTTTATTCAACTCGTAATACAATTAAAATTAAACCTACAACTTCGGTGTTTTTACTCCAAGGATAACGGATACCTAAGCGCCTGTGCCATCACGCTTGCTTTCACTGGTCACAATGCACAATATCAACGGAATACACAAACACCGAAGTTGGTCATTTTTCTTCAGGGGGCTCGTCGATTAGTTGCATATGCAACAATAGTAGTTCGTATCGTCATCATCATTCATATTATATTTTTATAATCAGTTGAAAAAGCTTTTTAAAACCATTTTACCTCCAGTAAATATATTAAACGGCAAATACGCATTGAGGAAAGTCACCAAATGACCAAATAGTTTTATAGTAGTCATTGCGAAGATAAATTGGCGTTTTGACAAAACTGCGAATCTTTCCAATGCCATATTGAAATATAAGAAACTAGCTAAATCCGGTGCGAGCGCTACTACGCTTGTTACTAAATGAATGAAAATTTAATAGAGCTGGCATGTTAATGGTTGGTTTTCGGAATGAGTTTCTTGACTAAGAAGGGGTTCAAACTTCAATCAGAACATGCTTCTTACCCGAGAAATACACATTTTGTGTTTTAGTTACCTAGATGATTCTCATGTTTGGTTGAAATTTGTGTTTCATTTGGATGATAACCCCCCTACCAGAGGGGGGAGAGGTCTCAAATCAGCGTGAAAATTAATACAAAAAATGTTGAAGGTCCATACAAAAAACGTGACAAGGGGGGGTATAAAAAGTCACTTTTTGCGTGACATAATTAATGGACGTTCCCTTATTTGGGCCTGATTCACTTCCTATTCAAGTGATTGAGGACTGACTCACCTCAAATTCAATTGATTTATGACTGACTGACTTCTCATTCAAGTATTTATTCATTTCTTAGGTCTGACTCATTTCGTGTTGATTCAGGTCTGATTCCCTTAATATTCAAGTGATTCAGGATTAATTCACCTCAGATTCAAGTAATTCAGGATTTACTCACAACACATTCAAGTGATTAAGGTCTACTTCATATTCCAGTGATTAAGGTCTAATTCAAGTGATACAGGACTGACTTACCTCAAATTTAAGTGGAAAGATTCATCACACTATCAAGTGATTCAGGCCTGATTTTATTTTTTATTCAAGTTATTCAGAAACGACTCACCTCAAAGTAATTCAGGACTGACTTACAATACATTCGAGTAATACAGGTCTAATTCACTTCATGTTAATGTGATAAGGGTCTTATTTATTTCATATTCGTGTGATACAAGGCTGATGTATTTCATATTTAAGTGATTCAGCTCTGAATCACATCATATTTAAGTGATTCAGGCCTGGTTCGCTTCATATTCAAGTGATTCAAGTCAGACCCACTTAATCTTCAAGTGATGCAGAACTGACTCATCTCAAATTCAGTGATTCAGGACTGATTCACCACAAATTCAAGTGGTTTAGGTCTGGTTCACTTCATATTAATGTGATTAAGGTCTTATTCATTTCATATTCATGTCATTTAACGCTGAATCACTTCATGTTCAAGCTATTCAGGCCTGATTCACTTCATATTCAAGTACTTCACTTCATATTTAAGTGATTCAGGTCAGATTAACTTCATATTCAAGTGATGCAGAATTCTCAAGTGATTTAGGACTGATTCGTCAGAAATTCAAGTGATTAAGATCTGGTTCACTTCATATTCATGTGATTATGGTCTTATTAATTTCATATCCATGTCATTCAAGGCTGATTCACTTCATATTCAAGTGATTTAAGGCTGACTCACTTCATATTCAAGTGATTCAAGGCTGACTCACTTCATATTGAAGTGATTCAGGCCTGATTTACTTCATATTCAAATTATTCGGGCCTGATTTTATTCATATTCAAGCAACTCAGGACGGACTCACTTCAAATTCAGGTGATTCAGGACTGAATCACAACACATTCGAAGTCTGGTTCACTTAATAGTTAAGTGGTTCAGGTCAAGTTCACCTCATATTCAAGTGATTCAAGGTTGGCTTAATTCATATTCAAGTTATTCAAGGATGACTCACTACATATTTTAGTCAGGATTCGTTCAAGACATGGACCGAAACGGAACGTTATCTGACATGGATTGGCCAGCGCAATCACCGGATCTAAAGCCAATCGAACTACTGTGAGATAAGCTAGACCGGAACACGAGAAAAGTGCATCCCTAGAACCATAAGCACTTTTGGGAGCTCCTACCAGGGATAAAGTGCGACTCAATTGAGTGCAGCACAGGCTGCTACTAGACAGCACATTAAATTTAAAAGATGCCTGAAAGTGCAGTCTGTACTGCCGTGCACCCTTGTTTTGTCGTAAACACAGGTAAGAAATATTTTCGTATGCTATTTAGCCCAAGAGCAAGGTGGATGAGAATAGAATATGTTGGTTTTCCCATAGAAACTATAAAGGGTCTGTTTGAAACCCGGTTTGAAGCGTTCAGCATCACCAATGGACAAGAGTTTATTCCAAGTAGAAAGTGCATAAGTAGCTGTGACCCAGGCGGTGAAGTGAGCAGATGAGCCCTAATCTTGATGGCAGATCTTGAACACCCCTAAGAGAAGAACCGAACATGAAATATTCGAGACCGGTATGTTATGGATATTTGAAAACGTGAAACCTGTAGCAAGCCAATGGCTGAGCGTAGCCTTATATGCTCGGAGCTGTGGTTCTTAAATCTCCAGCGTTGTAAGACAATGTGAGGCATCAGATTTACCAGTATGGATATACTTGCTAGCAGTGCTGTGCAGATATCAGCAAAAGAAAACCTCCCTCAGTGGTGATATTATAGAAATGTTCCATCAAGTACTTTAAACCTGCTGTCAAAACTGCTGAAGGGGTTCTCCAGCGTGTTTACCCAGGCAAATACTAATTTTCACTGAACAAGCTCTTCCTGACAAGCCTTCCCGCTTTCAACTCGCACACTGTAGACACTACCGGCGCATCCTCAGTTCCAACTATATCGCGTTCATACGAGTCACCCTTGCGTTATTCTCAAAAAAACAACCATATCTGCTGTCATCCAACCCGGCACGCCCGAAAGAAAGCACTATATAAGGCCCTGTCTCAGCTAGCTCAGTCACGCAATCGGCCGTTATCGGAAGTCCGCAACAGTCTTCTCGTTCGTTCCATCTAATAAAGTGAAGCAACTCCGATCAGAAGTGTGTGCGTTCAAAGAACGGCTCCCCGCCGCGTCGAAAACGGAAATCGTGCGGCACTTTGTGGACACCGAATACGCCCGTTCCGGCATTTACAACATCTTGGCACTACTAGACAACAATCAGAGCATCGAAAAAAAAGCCCGGTTCCGGACGGCCGACGTCCCTGAGCGACAAGAAGCTCCAAAGGATGCTGAAGAGGAAGACCGAGGGAAAAGTGGCTACATCGCTGCGTGCGCTTGGCCGAGAAGTCGATTCAACCGGCCAAACCGTGAAAAAGTACCTTTCAAACATGAATATACATGTCAGGAAGCGGAAGTCGCGTCCACTGGTTTCGGAGCTGCAGGCAATGACGCAGCGGCAGCGGCTGAATAAGATAACCAACTCGATTTTCCCGGCGATTCGCGACGTGGCGCTGGTGATGGACGACGAGACCTAGGTCACCCTTGATGGCAACGACTGGCAGGGCACTTCGTATTTTACTTCCCCCACGAAGGAACTGAGCTCCGAGGTGAAGTTCATTTCACACACCAAGTTCCCCAAGAAGGTGCTGCTGTGGCTGACAATCAGCGAGAAGGGGATGTCAAAGCCGCTCTTCTTTCGCTCAGGACTGGCCGTGAACGGAGAAAGTTAGAGTACGAATGCCTGCCGGAAGTTGCGTCGTTCACCAAGAAATGCCAAGGGCGAAGACGCGGCGTTCTGGACGGATCTGGCGTCAGCCCACTACTCGAAGCGATCGTTGGAGGAGATGGAGCGGCTGAATATCGATGTGGTACCCAAGACGGTGAACCCGCCTAACGTCCCCCAGCTGCGCCCATCGAGAATTTCTGGACCAACCTGAAGCGTAAGATCTACTCCAGCAATTTTGTCGCGAAAACTGAGGAGGAATTGATAAGGCCTGTAGTCGAAAAAAAAACCAGACAAAAGTGTTCGCCAAAAATTTATTTTAAGTCTGATTTTCTTGAAACTTTCAGGAAATGAACTTATACATATGGATTATGTTTCGGCATAATTATTTTATTCCATTTTTTTCCATCGCTGAAAGCCCGCACCTTTCCCTTAAAACCCCTTATTACATTTTGTGCAATAGTGGAGCCGACCTTTTTGGTCACTTTCATCCATTCTTTCTTCAACTCCAGCTCATTCTTAAACACCTTGGACAATTTTCAAACTTTGGCCTTTATTATCTCCCAAAATCTTTCCACCGGACGAATCTCAGGTGAATTGGGGGGGGGGGGGGGGGGTGGCGGTTTTTGTACAAAAACAACGTTATTGTCTCTGTACCAATCCAACATCGATCGCGCGTGATGCCATGATGCCAGGTCCGGCCAAAATAGTGTCTCGCCTCCGTGGGACCGCAGGAAGGGCAACTGACGCTTCAGGAGGCACTCGGTGCGGTAAATTTCGCTGTTGATGGTACCCGTTGTGATGTACGGTTTACTCAGTCTACCGCATCGGCATATGGCCTGCCAGAGTAAGTGTTTTTTGGCGAATTTGTCCACTTTCTTCTTCCTTATGTCTTCCGGAACATCAAACCGTGATTTGGAAACGTAGAACTCCAGCCCCGGTATCTGCTTTGCGTCTGCCTTGATGTAGGTTTCGTCATCCATAACCACACACATCGGTTTCGTTAACCACTCTCGATACAGCTTCCTTGCGCGGGATTTGGCCACCGTGTTTTGTTGATCACGCCGGTTCGGTGCCTTGCGGACCTTTAATACACGAATCCCAGCTCGTTTCATGGTTTGCTGAACGAACCAGGCGGAACACTTTGCCTTCAGAGCCACGTCGCGAGGAAAGGATCGGATCGGATTACACTTGAACTAATCCAACACCTTCCGGGCCTTCACAGGGTCAGCTGTTTTCGATTTTCTTCCACTCCTCAAACGATTTTACCACCAGAGACACAGTTGTTTGGGTGATTCCCAGTTGTCTTCCGATCCATCTCATGGTCGCAGTCGGATTTTCCATGACAGCGCGCAGAATTCTCCGGCGATTTTTTTCTTGTTTCGATGACATATCAATAACCACTGAACCGATTGTGATAAAATTTTGCACATGTAAATAATTCATTCCAATTCACTAGTTATACCCAGATTTTTATCAATTTTTACCCACAGACAAAAAAGTTACACACGGATAAAAATGGTGCATTTTTTTTGTGTACAGGCCTTAAATAAAACGGAGAAAGAACTCCAAAACATGCCTACACGCATATTTTCGTCCGCCATGGCGAATGTTCTAGTTGACTACCAGAAGGCCGCTCACAAGGGCAAGAGAATTTTTTTGAAAGTAAGCTTAAATAATTACCTTCCATGAGAAATTTATCAACAGCAATTATCTGTCTTAGCTTTTTTTATCACCATCCGAAAAAAGTCAATTGTTTGCTTAAATTTTCTTTGCTATTCTGCTAGGCTGCCCGGTGATCAACTTTCTTTTATTAAATCACTTTGGAAATTTTCGCCATTTCAGAGTCTCAATCATCTAACATCGCAGCAGAAGAGACAAATAGTTGCATTTTATTTGTATGTGTATATTATTACAACATCGTATTATTTTCATCATAGCATCATTATATATGTATATATGTTTAATCATAATCAAATTATTTATTGAAAAATTAATAATAATAATTAAATTTCATTTGCTTCAAGGTTACAAGGAAGTAGATTCCAGATAGTACAGATATTTTATTGACTTGTATCACCTTTTTATATTAATATATTATTAAAATTAATAAATGGTCTTTGCTGATTATGTATATCTATATGTCTATTAAAAGACATTTAAACTGTCTTCAACTCGAGGTTGTACAGACTGAACATTAAACATAGAGCGAATTACAACGACAACATTAACCTAACACCCAGCGGACCAGAATGGATATTTTCGTTTTTGCGAAAAGTTCCACAGGCTGGAGCGGGAATCGAACCCTCACTTGATGGCAATCGCTTGAACGACGGGAGACGCCGCTAACCGCTTGACCATGAAGCCCACGAATCATGAATACATACATATTTTTTTGATTCATGTATAATTAAATGGTTTATGTTTTATTTAATTGCAATAAGACCTTCACATTCCAGAGTTATATTCATCTGTCACTGATCGAGCTGTAAAGATGCACCAAGCTGCATAAGATTATCATATGCCTATTATTATTATTTTAATTATTTCATCATCTTATTTTATTTATAACTTTATTAAAATTACAGGCTGGCGAATTCCAACTATGCCATATTTTTATTAAACATTCTAGTATATTTCATTGCTCTATTACATACTACATATATTGCATATTATGACATATTATTTACATTATATAATAAATACTGGGTTGGGAGGGAGCATCAGGGTATCATTCAAGCTGAAACTGGACGGTGGTTTGATTGACTGCCTGAGTCTAGGAGGGAACGAGCATTATCATTCTCTTTATCCTACCGATTCGATTGTGATGTTGCGAATTCTACTCCAACAGTTTCAGTGAGAGTGACGCGCCCTTCTTAACAAGCCATCCTGTAGAAAGCTTAATAAGTATTGCGAATTGGGTTATTCGAATTGTTGGATCGTATCGTTGGAAGGAGATTCTTAATTTCCCGTGGATTTCGCGTGAGTGTCTCTGCTTACGGGTCCACCCCTCCGTTTTTGGCCCTTCATACAGCGATATTGTGAATTCAGATCGGTGGCTCAATTTGATCTTGCTATTAAGTGGAGCTGCATCCAAGCCAAGGGCATGAAGGGATGGTGGCTACCATACATACATACATACATACCATCCGAAAAAAGTCAATTTATTTTAATGCAAACGTTATTCGGCGCTCTGTTGATTGTCTGCTATAAATGAACGTTCCAGTTTAATTTACTTCAAGGAATACTCCGTGGCATTTGACTGTATTTGAAGATTCCAAATAAAATCTGTTCTCCAATAAAATTTGTTCTCCTTCGTGTAAATGGCACAATTGTAGTTTTAGAAGGATTCATGTTCAAGTCTTCTCTATCACACCACGATGAGACACTATTTAGAGTACTTTGCATTCTGTTAGCGATGGTTCAGTCATATTTCCCGCATACTATTATGACTATATCATTTGCGAGGTTCCCATAGAAATTTCAAATTACAATTCGAGTTGCCAACCAGTTGAGCTCAAATTTTCGGAAAAAAAATCAATCTGTTAATTCATGGTTTCAGAAGTAACGAAAGGTTCGCTTTTTAGCTACAACTGCAGTTCCTTGCCAAACAAAAAACTCTTTAGGGAATTTCAAGTTCTTTTTAATAAATGTTATACTGGTCAATCGAAGTAGGTATAACTTTACCCGAACCGTTCCAGCACGTCACCCACAGTGGATTCCGAAAAAATCAAAATATTAAATAATCTCGACCGGATGGACCGAGATTTCCATATCGCGCGTGCAGAATCAAATCGCGATGCGCCTGCTCTGGTGAAACAATTATAAAAGCAAATGAACTTCTCCTGACAACCAATGCCTACTGTGATTCTACACGCTCAGTTGAATTCAGTGAAATTTTGAAAATTATTACTACGAAAAAAGCTTTTTTAGGTGATACGAGACGACCTGTAATTTTTCCTATCTCTGGTCCCTTTCTTATAAGACTGGCTTCTTTGATGACACGAAACCGTGCCACCATGGCTTCAAAGTCTTGAGATGTTGAAGTAGGCTTGTATACAATAACTGGTTTTTGTTGAACTTCGGTAAACTCTCGGTCAAAGCTCCATTGCTTGGTTTATTGAACTTAGCTTGATATTCCATCAGCAGGTGTAAAAGTGCGTATTGTTAGATTATTGGATTTTTTTTTTTCGATAACCTAAAATCATTTACCAAAAAAGCCATCATCCCAAAGCTGTTTTTAGATTCCGACCTTAAAGATTTATTTTGATAATCATCCTCCTGGTTTGAAATTTTTATTTCTATTCCTTTCTCGTCAACTTTGATTGATCATCGGGTTAGTGTTTAGTTCACCATAAATATCTCATATTTTCTCGTTACTGGTAAATGTTACGAATTTTAATTTGCAATAAACGACGACCAGGACCAAGACCCATAACCATCATCGATTGCCATTGTGAACGTCCCCCTTTTGCCAATCAATCACATCCTTGGTTATAAAATGCGCAACAGCTACAACGTCGGGCAATGCAAAGAATACCCTCTCGCAAGAACCGCCGATACTTTCAAGCATCAATTCTCCCACCATTTGAATAGACGAACGGTCCCATTCCGTCCCATGATTGACCAAAAGGTCCGATACTCTCTAGCATCCGAAGAGGAAATGTTTACAATCAAATTTACCATCCGATACAAGGTGGGCGATAAAACGGCACCCCCTGGGAAACATCGAGCAAACGGCGGCAGTTCAGTATCCGGACAAAATCAGACACCGGGGACCCTGCTCTGGGAAGTGATCGATTGGTGTTTGCGTAGGAAAAGGAGATGCCTTTCTTTCGTTCCTTCCTTCTTTTCCCGAGAAGCTGACGAAAACGACGAGATCAAACAAAGAAAACCCATGGCGCTTCTGTCTGCCGGTCGGTGGGTGCCCGTCTTTGGCTGTGGTCTTTTGTCAAGATGATAGGCTATCGATAACGAGGTTACACAACATCACACAAAGGACGGGTGAGCAAAAGGACTCTCGCTCTGTCGCTTCCTAACGGTCGTTGGCTGACGGGAAGGGATGAAGATAGCCTTCTGAACGCGCGAGACGACTGTCTCGAAGCGACTAACAATGACAGCACTAAATGGGTAGATCCCGGTAGAAGGCAATCGCTGATGAGGAATAGAATGTATTTTAAAGTGATGTCGTATTGTGTTATGGCCACAAGAAAGCCACAAAAGACATAAATATTTTCAAGTATCGCTCACCATGGGAAGCGTCGTCAATGGGGTAGGTAGCCGTCGATAGGGTACTTTGAATGACGTTTCCGCTGCAGGAACCAGGAGCATGTAACAAGAAACCACAAGGTAAGAAATTTAAACTGGGAGAAAGTTTACTTTTGAGGCCGCTAGATCATCTGGGAAAAATGTGACGTTTTTAGATTCAAAATATCGTTAGTGCTTGCAAAGAATTCGCACATCTCACTTCAATTTTCCCTCAAGCATCACTAACGGGATAACGAGTAGCGACTAAATCGATAATCACCCATTTCCCCAGGCTCAAAACAAGCGAAAGAAATCTGTTTTGATTTGCCCGTTCGCTCACTTGACGATGTAATCAGGCGTGTTCGAGTGCATCATGTGCTTACACTCCATCCGACCGCATCAACCAATGCCCATTTGCTCGTTGCCGCACAGAGAATGCACACCGCCGCAAGTGGAAAAGGAGAAAAACGAAATCCTTTAATTTCCCTTCTAACCACCCTCCAGCCACCGCATGCACCTTCGTCAATGTTGGTCGTGTACATTTTGCCTTGCTAAAAAAAAGTACAATACACGAGAAAGAAGCGAGAATCCGAAAGAAGAGCGATTCATCAAAGGCATCCACGCATCACTAATTCATCATCATGTCGTTACTCCATCGCATCGTCGCACCCCTTCCCGGCTCGGAAAACGAGATCTACTGTTTTGAAACACTTTGTCAATATCCTATCTCGATTCGGCACTTGATAGGCATTCATCGGTATCGGTTTCGTATATTTTAGGGCCTGTTATAAAAAAATTAACTTACCAGAATATCAACAATCAATAGGAAACTTTACAATTGGTTTGTAACATTTTTTAAGGAAGGCCTTCGTTAGCTATGGGTGACCCTTGAGCGGTCATGATGACTTTCGTATCCACCTTTTAAGTTTTTTTTTGACACTAGTAGTGAGCGATGTTGAATTTAGATTTCGAAAAATCGATCACATGCTCTTCCAAAACTACCAAAACATTGCTGTACCTTAAATCGAAAGTAAACCTTTCATGATTATGCTTCACTCAACAGGAAAAAATTGTGGCATAAGATCATTATTACCGATTTCAAAACTCTTAGTTCTAGCTTTTTTTCTTCCGTGGTAGTAAAGCAGATTGTTAGTGTACGGAAAATATAATTAATTCATAGATTTCTCAGCAACAAAGAATTTATTCGTGAAACGAGAAGATCATCCAGTTAATATGTTAGGAGGATCCTGCTACGGCTTATGCGCCAGACGAAGGTCGTCTGCCAAGAATTCCCGATTTATTTGCCCGACTAGCTGTTTTCGCAACCTAGCAGAGTCCACCTCCAAAGTTTTCCCAAGCGTTCCAATAACTGATCCCAAATATTCCAAGTCCGAATTTTCCTCAAATCAATAAGCCTAGTTGTCTTTCAATTTTCTTAATTAGTTGTTTTATTACGGTGCATTAGATGAATTTATTAAAGTCAAGTTTTAAAACTCTCTTTAAGGAGTCAAACGCCAGCTAAAATTTTGCTACTACTTTTCCAGTTTCATTTAATTTTTTGTTTTTTTTTAAAATGTTTTTACAATCCCCTAATCTATCTCCTTAGTCCTGATTTCTATGGTGAGTTCTTCCCCTACTAAAACAATCCTGGTTCCCTACTAGTTAGTGGTGTGTATAGACTGTTCCAGTAAGTATAAGCACACTTTCAAAATAACAAAACAGTCATGTTTTTTCTAGTTTTAATAATTTTATTTGGCAAATCATATTTGTATTTGTGTTTTATATGATATTTTACTCTCGTTTAATCAAAATATTTAATCATAGCCAAGACTCCTAACTTTTCCTCGAACATGACCTATTAGCTTTTGCACAGTGGTACTTCCCACCATTTTGGCCAATCTTTTTTTAAATTTTTGGATGTCGTCCGCTGGTATTATGAATTTTCGAAGCTTTGCTTTGGTTAAAGCCCAAAAAGTCTTGATTGGCCGTGCCTCCGGGCAGTTCGGCGGATTCATGTCTTTCGGCACGAAACATACATTTTGACTTTTGTACCATTCTAAAGTGTCCTTTGCGTAATGACATGACGCCAAATCAGGCCAAAACACTACTTGACCTTCGTGCTGCCTGATCATCGGCAATAATCGCTTCTGGAGACATTCCTTAACGTATTTCTGAGTGTTCATCGTCTCCGTTGTGATGTACGGACTAGTTGTTTTACCACACTCGCATATTGCCTGCCAAACCATAACCTTCTTACCGAATTTTTCGGTAAAAATTGCCTTCTCCGTTTCGGGGATGTCTTTGTCTTCGCTTACAGTATAGAATTGTGGTCCGGGAAGCGTTTTGTAATCTAGTTTCACATACGTTTCATCGTCCATTATCATACACGCAGAATTTCTACACAATAACGAATCGTAGAGTTTGCAGGCCCGTGGTTTCACGGACGCGGCCTGTTTTGGGTTCCTTTTGGGTTTTTTCTGCTTTAGGTATGTTTTTAGCCCAAGTCTTTCTTTGGCACGCATGACGTTACTCCACGAGGTCCCTACTTTTTTCGCAACATCCCGATCGGAAGTCGCTGGTTTTCGCTTGTAGGCATCCCTGATCTTTTTATCGATATCCGGACTAACAGGACCGGATTTCCGACCCCTCTTCGGCGCATCTTCAAACGTACACTGTGTATTTTTGAATCGCAGATCGTACCGCTCCGACGCTTACACTCTCTTCCTTGGCCAATTTTCTCAAGGAGAGTCCGCTCACAGTGCACCATTTGTGCACGATACTTTTTCGTTGTTCCGGAGTAAGACGGCGCATTTTGATAGGTAACAAAAAACTGAGCACTTTTTTCATGCTATGTCATTCAGAAATGTGCAAACAAAAGGACGCAGCCAAAATATGTTGAAATATTTCATTATATTCAAAGTGACCGTTAAAATAAGGTGTGCTTATACTTTCTGGAACAGTCTATAGCTGGGTGGTGGTGATGGTGATTCGCGAACTTACAGTTTTGCTGCTTGGCTACCTGGTCAACCTTCGTTTCCGTAAGTAGCTGGTAGGGCGGGTTACGGTCGATGACCAACAATCTCGCTCGTTTGGAACACGGGTACGATGACTCCGACTGTCGTGACTCTAAGGATCGCGCCATTAGGTTGGCCGATCGGAAAACCGTAGCGATTGCGATGGCGCGCTCTGCTAGAGCTTTTGGGGCACTGGATAGACCACGTGGACAGCACCGTGTCCGAACCGTGTACCGCGTCTGCGGCGAGATGATTCCGGCGATCGGGGTTACAGCTGGAAGGGATTTTGACGCTCCGACGGATTTCAGCGCTCGGATGGTTCTACGCTCGGGAAGACGCTATGAGGGATGACGAGGATGACCTTCCGCCGATCCGAAGTGAGCTTCGCTGCTTCGAGGAGTGATGTAAACGGGGTGGACCATACGGAGGGCCTCCGATTTGTAGCACGTGAGTCGGGCGGATTACACCGGCGTTGGTAGACTTTCCCCTGTGGACCTTCCCACGAATCAGGCAGTCACGTAGGGCGTGTGACGCACGTGGGGCTGAGTTTCCTACCGATGACCAACGCTCTCCGAATGCCTTATAGAAGTACGCAACCTCGAGGCGATAGGGACACCCAGGGTAACCTCACCTGGCAACCACCAATCCACCGAATCGATTTTGCTATCGGTCTAAACATTCACTTCCTCTAAATTCCGGAGACTCGGATACCAAAGCCGTAAATCCCAAGTTGCAATGGCTACTACCTCGTGGCTTCTGTTGAGGGAAATCTTCTTAGCATCACTCACACAATAATCTCAAACTAACTGAATTACCTTTTTTTTTTCTTTCTTTCTCGACGTAGTTTTTCTGTATCTATATGGCTTCGACTCACTCCTATCACTTCTCTATAATCAAATCTATCATGATACTAACTCAATTTTACCTTCTTTCAAAAATTATCACTTACTTTTCTATTAAATTTTTTTAACATGCGACTCACGATGTTTTTATGTAAAATGCATGACAAATGGATCAACATAAATTTTGGAAAATAGAAATTTACCACATTAATTTTATGAATTGATTTAAAGCAATTGGGCACCGCACTTGAATTTAATTAAACCTTGTTCACTGCACTATTCAACAAAATAAATTTCAATTTATGACTTCTTCACTCAGCGGTCCAAAAGGGAAAGACCAAATAGAACCAAGAAATTTCCAATTCCATCATTTCTTTTAATTCTTGGTTCCAAAGAGTCTTTCCGGTTCTGACTTGATCTAAATTTCCCATAATAAAATTTTCTAAATTATCTGTCAGCAATTCTATTTTCCTGTCCTTTAAGTGTGGGCCTCACCCACTTCCCCCATCAATCATCAATCAATAATTATCAAAACAAAATTGAAATGATTCGAGCACTACATCCACTGTTGCCTACCGAGCAGGCGCATCTACCGCTACTTTTATGAAACGATCGTTTGACCGTTTCCAAATTGACCATGGCATCGTTTACTGAGATGAAATTGTTCTACTGAAAGATGTTGTGCCCCCTTAAGAAACACCATAAAACCTATTGGCTCCCCCCCAAACCCAAAATTGCCCGGATGGCCCCACCTGCCAAACTTCACTGTGAAATCGAGGTTGGTTTTTGTTGTTCTGCTTTGTTCGATTCTCTGCTCTTCTGATTCATTTAGCAGTAAAAAAAGGTCTAGTGTTGCGGGAAATTTTGTTTGATAGCAAAATATCCAAAACAAATGGTGTTTTCTACAGCGTATTATGCTCCAAATTATATGCGCAATTATTTTTATGGTGAATATTGGCACAATAAGAGCCGAAATTTAATGCGCCTTGAAAATTATGTGAATTTACAACAACATTAATCAAATTAAAACAAATATATTCGATAAATTAATCATGAATTTCCTGGAAAGTGCTTGGAATTAGGTGAGATTATCTAAAAGAATGCCGAGATTAGTCTCCGATCTACAGTTAATTTGCATGCCATTGAAAATTTGTTGCATTTATTTCTTCCACATTTCAATTATTTCTTAGATTTCAATATGGCGATTGGAAAAAAGCACAGTTTTGCCATAAAACCAATTTTTCTTCGCAATGACTATTATAAAACTATTTGGTCTCATGTTGACTTCCTCCAATGCCAATTTGCCGTTAAATGCATTTACTGGAGGCAAAATGGTTTTATAATGCTTTTTCAACTGACCATAAAAAGATAAAATCAATGAGCCCTAAAGCGGCATTTCAAAACAGCATTTTACGAGTTCATAAAGTCGAAATAAAACCTTTGATAGGAGTTAAAGGAATTTGAGAAACTAGGTTTTAAGATTGTTGTAAACAAGCTGTGTAGGTTCTCATAAACCTGACTAAAATATGGAGCCTATTGGCACCTCTTGGTGCCATAATAAAACCAAATTGATTTCAAGTGGCTTTCATAAAACTTTAATAAAACTTAATAAAGCAGGATGGTCTTAGCAATGTTACCTGGGAATACAGGAGTAATATTCAGCTCAGCTTCCTTTTTACCGAATGCAAATTGCCGGGTCTTTCGTTTAACACCTGCCATAAGATTTTGTACAGTCTCCTTGTCCACTTTATTCGCCGCAGAACGCCAGTTTGCCTTGAACTGTTTCTCGCTCACAACAGCTTTTTGAGTCTTCTTAACAGCCCAATATATGTAGTTCAATTGGGCGGAGCTCTGGTGTGTTGGGAGGGTTCTTGTCCTTGGGCACCACTTGATTGTTGTTGGCAGCATACTACTCCATGGCATTTTTCCGTAATGGCAATATGCCAAATCCAGCCTAAATAGAACAGAACAATTGTGTCGCTTCAGGAAAGGCGATAGACGTTTTTGTAGGCACTCGCTCAGATAATATTTTTGGTTGACGGTTCTGGTCGCTCTTCAAGCCACAGGTACAGATGGCCTCCCACACCAGATATTTCTTCGCGAACTTTGACAGTTTAATGTGCTTGAAAATATCTGCCACCTTTCCCCGATAGTCCAGCTCGTTTTTTAGCTCTATCCACGGTTGAAGGCGCCACTCCCAGCTTCTTTGCGACATCTCGGACGGAGAGGTTGGGGTTCCGCTCGAAAGAGTGGGCAGCTCTTTTTGTCGTCGCTGTGGCCTCCGGCTTTCGATTCCCCTCCCAATCCAGCTTTCCTGGCTGTCGACAAACGTTCCCCGAACACTTTTAATACGTTGATAACAGTTGATTTAGCCACATTCAACAATTTCGCCAACTTGGCGTGAGAGCAGTTTGGATTTTCGCCATGCACGTGCAAAATTTTGATGCGTTGCCTCTCTTCCTTCGACGACATTTTGATAACTGAAGTGCTAATCTCAAAATCAAAATAGAGGCATGATGCTACACGCACACATCTTCAAAATAAGGGGTGCGCAAAATTTTTAATGCACGATGAAAGGAAATGCGTCAAGTTTAAGTTGATCATATTTTGATCGAAACACCCTCTATTTCCAGAAGTAACGATAAAACTTGGTTGGCATGTACAAGAAAAGCAATAGCGTAACTTTTGGACTCCATTTCGAGATTCATTGTTTATGACATGTGTTTTATCTAAGATTTCAGCTGATTTTAAACCTTCACGTTGTTCTGAAATCATGTATGACAACTTTAAGTAGTTATATCTTAATGTTTCTTCACCATTTCTTTACCAAAACATAATGTGACTGAATTTTTGATTTACCCAGCCAAAATGAAGGGAATTTGTGATATAACGACCCTATTCGATAAGAAAGAAAAAGACCTTCTAAGTATTTCTATAACCGAAGTACCTTCAAAAATACGTTTGCTAAAACATAATTCAACTGAAATTCTTATTTATTGCCAAAATTTCAACCGTATGAAAGGCGCAGCAAAAATGAAAGAAATATATAAAAATTTACTAGGCTCTTCTTTTTCGGTAATTTTAGCTACTGAAACAAGCTAGGATGAGAGTGTTCGAAGTGAAGAAATTTTTGGAAGTACTTTTAATGTATTCAGAGACGACCGAAATTTTTATGAGTCTCAGAAAAAGTCTTATGGAGGTGTTCTCATAGCAATTTCAGCCATTTTCAATTCAGAAATCATTTCTACGACTAAATTCAAAGAATTTAAGCATGTTTGGGTGAAATAATGCATTTCTGGTGAAGCACACGTGTTTGCCTCCGTGTATTTTCCACCAGATCATGCAAATAAAACTGCTTATGAATCTTTTCTTCAAAACGCTGAACAAATTGTATCACAATTACCTCTTGAGGTTCACATCTATGGTGACTTTAACCAAAGACAAGTTGACTTTATTCAGGACTCTGGAAATGAACGCATTTTACTTTAAGTCGTTGGAGACAATGAAACACTGCAGTTTGTTTTCGACAAAACTGATAATTTAGGTCTAAATCAAATTAATAATGTCAAAAATCAACAGAACTGCTACTTGGACTTTCTGTTAACCAATGTTCACAAGATTTCTGTGTGAATTAATCATTGAATTCCTTATGGAAAAATGAAGCATTTCACACTGCAATCGAATTCTCTCTATATGTTCATGAAACTCAAAGACCCAACGACTGTGAATTCGAGGAAATCTTTGAATATCACAAAGTATGAAAATATTAAACGCAGATTAAGTAGTTTAAACTGGCAACTTATACTACGGAATGAAGCAAATGTTGAAATTGCTGTTGATGTCTTTTATAATGTTCTTTTCGGAAGAATTCATGAAGAGGTTCCAATCAAAGTAATACGACGTCATGGCAATTCGAAATATCCAGTCTGGTACAACAGACATTTTTTTTTTTAAATCCCAAGCTAAAAGCGCACAAAATCTACAAAAAATAACAGCAATGAAGATTTAGAGAAATATTTAGACGTTTGTAATCAACTAAATTCAGCCATCGACATCGCATTTGAAGAGTTTAGCCACACTAAAACTGAAATTGAAATAAAGTTGTGCCCAAAGACCTTTTTCAATTAAATTAAAACAAAATTGAAATCTGACAATTTTCCATCATCCATGCATCCAGATGAACGCATTGGCAGCAGTTCGGATGAAATATGCAATCTTTCTGCAACATTTTTCCAGGAAATTTATACCATCTGTGACCGGGACCGGGTAGTTTTTGAATTTATCCCGGATTTTTCTTGCGATATAGGTGTTTATAAAGTCATGGTACTCGACATTCTGCATGCCCTTAAAAATCTAGATGCCTTGAAAGGTGTAGGATCTGACGATATTCCCCTTGTATTCCTGAAGAACCTAGCTATTGAACTTACAACTCCGTTGTTTTGGTTCTTTAAAATATCGCTTCAAACTGGAATATCCCGAAAATATGAAAAAACTCTTTTCTGGTGCCTATCTTTAAATCTGGCAAAAAATTCGACGTACGTAATTACCGTGGTATTGCCATCATTTTTTTCCTTTTCAATAATCAATGAACATTTTTTTATCCGGATAAAGAATAGAATCTCAAATATGCAACACGGGTTCTATAAAGGTCGCACAACTGCCACAAACTTATTAGAATTCATTAACTATTCATTGATTGCAATGGAAAATGGCCAGCACGTAGAAGCTCTTTACACAGACTTTAGCAAAGCATTTGATCGCATTAATATTCCAATGCTACTCTTCAAATTGCAGAAAATTGGCATAGAGCATGGAGCATCCTATCGTACAAACCGCCAGCAAATAATAAAATTCAATGGAACGAAATCCCATCTCATTCAAGTCACTTCAGGAGCTCCACAAGGCTCTCATATTGGCCCTCTCTTATTCATACTATACGTAAACGGCATTTCCTTCAGTCTGAAAACAACAAAAGTGCTTACACAGAAAAAAAATATTCATTTTAACTGACGCGTAAAATTTCCCCTCGTTTAATTCCAAGTCAAGGAGGCGTAAACAACGAAATTGTATGCAATCTTCCATGCGCCATTCAACAATGTTTGCAATCTTTCATACAACAGGCTAGATTCAGGCCTTATCTGGCTTAAATTGACATGAAATATCCCTTAATGTTCTACCAAATCTAGCGTTCCCTTTATGTGCATTAGATAACGCAGAAAATTCAATGTTTCTTTTTATCAGTGTATTTATGCCAACGACATGAAACTATTTCTAGAAATAAGAAACCAGGAGGATATTAATATATTCCAAAATGAAATACACATATTCCATACATGGTGTTCGAAAAGCTTAGTGCAACTAAATATCAAAAAATGTAATTTAATATCATTCAGAAGAAAACGAAGTACGCCAACTATGCCAATCTCATTAGGAATTCAAGATATTGGAAAATGTGAATGAGTAATGGATCTATTCTAAACTTAATTTCAATGATCATTATAATACCATTATTCATAGAGCAAACAATATGCTGGGTTTCATAAAAACGCTTTGGTTTCAATTTTGAGGATCCCAACACAATAAAAACATTGTATGTAGCTTATGTTAGGTCCATTCTGGAATACTGTAGCATTGTCTGGTCTCCATTTTATAGCACGCAAATTAACCGAATAGAGTCAATACAGAAGCAATTTTTATTATATCTAGTGTTTTTTTTGACGTAGGACTTACGTCTCTCTTTTCTATTCCTGTATAGGGGCGCCGTTCTAAAATTTCTGAAATCGCAAGCGTTACGCGGGTTTGGAGACTTTGAACGATAATATCTCCTCTCTGGCCCACAGACATTTTACGATAAGTATTTTACTCGCAAGGTAGAACATCAACGCTGAATCCCTGTTGCAAACTTAATTCATAATGTTTGTTTAAACTAATTAAAATGTACATAAAAGAAAAATGTCAAAACGCACAACGCTATTGGTCGAAAATGACATCATGTTTACGCCTCGCTCTGATTGGTTCATACTGCCACAGTTACCGTGCCAGCGAATTTCAAACATGTGGGGACGACCGACCAATCATCAGTTCTCGCTGTGCATCCACATGCGATAGACGTGTTTGCGGAGCACGTTGGTAGAAAACGCCGCCCGTGAACACAAGAAGAGCAGAATCATCCCACGTCACCTGCAGCTAGCCATCCGCAACGACGAGGAGCTGAACAAACTTTTCTCCGGTGTGACCATTTCACAGAGTGGTGTCCTGCAGCCCAAGAAGACTGAAGAAAATTTCAATCGCGAACCATGTTATCAACTAAAATCCGTCCTTTTCAGGACGATCAAATCAAGTTGCCAACTAAAGAGTATGTTTGATAGAAATTTCTTTTGAGCTCATCGAAATGTTCATTACCACGCACCGGCTCAATATGGCGTTGAAAAAGCCGCGTCTCGGAGAAAATGGCCAAATCAATCGCCAACATCATCTTCGTGGTCAAGTGGTTAGCGGCGTCGCCCGTCGTTCATTGCCATGAAGTGAGGGTTCGATTCCCGCTCCAGCCGGTGGAACTTTTTTGCAAAGCGAAAATGTCCAGTCTAATCCACTGGGTGTTAGGTTAAGTTGTTTTCGCTCTATGGTCAATGTTCAGTGTGTACACTCTCGAGTGAAAGACGTTGCAAATGTCAATTTTATCGTAGTATTACGTGCTTCCAAACACTCAGGTCATCCTGCTGCCCAGGAAGACCGAGAAGAAAATTTCAATCGTGAACCATGTTCCCTCCGATAACAACTAAAACCCTGTATTTTCAGCACGAATAAATAAATTTGCCAACTAAAGAGTATGTTTGATTGAAATTTCTCTTGAGCTAATTGAAATGTTCATTACCACGCACCGGCTCAACATAGCGTTGCTTGAA
Source organism: Aedes koreicus (assembly GCA_024533555.2). Lineage (NCBI taxonomy): Eukaryota > Metazoa > Arthropoda > Insecta > Diptera > Culicidae > Aedes > Aedes koreicus. The sequence continues at coordinate 73,151 of JAHHFK020001541.1, read as the reverse complement.
AAGCCACGTCCTGGAAAAAATGAGCAAAATTTTTTATTAGTATCCGTATATAAATCTCTATTTGCCATGTTAAAACTAGCAAGCACGTTGTACATTCAACAAACGAAATATTAACAGTTAATTTGAGCGGAACTGCAGCACGGCAGACCAATTATGTGTTTCACATATTCAGTGTAGGAGGTAGGTTAGCTTCATTGTAGTTCTAGATGTACATAGGTTCATAGTGGATTAGTTGCAGATAATAGATTAGGTTAGTTGCAGGTAGTTTTAAAATGTGAGTTATATTTTTTCTGGCCAATATTTACAAACTATTGTTTGTATTGTTACTATTGTTATGCAGTTTCAGAAGCAAGTGTGTCTAAATCTCAACTCTCTTGGGATAGGGTTCTGAGGCCGTTGACAAGGGCCGTTTTTCTGTTGCCTGAGTAGAAAAGATGCGAATTTAACCTCCGAAACCCCAGTCGCTCTAATGAAAACTAATGATTTTATTTCCGCGCTGCTGTCTGGCGTAACAACTGAGGCCCGTCCCCTTTTGTAAAATTTGATTTGCATTGCCTTCGTTGAGAACCCCCTTCTTGTCATGTTATGATATATGCAATTATATAAAACAGGCCTGGCATTCCCGTTAAAACAATAAAGAAGAAGAATAGTAATCATTCGTTATTGGATCATCGACACGTTCAGACGTGTGATAAAAAAGCGCTTTTCCGAGATGTTCCAAGTTTTTGGCCCTGTTGAATTATATTCCAATGAAATTGAACTACCCCCCCTCTACTAATATAAACCAACAAAAAAAAAAAAAAAATAATTTTGAAACAAAAAAAAAAATCATACACTCCACACACACACTCACTCATTCCCAAACCCTCCCCTTACTCATCACTTCTGTAGTCATGGTCGCAATTTTCGATCGCCCTGTGAATCTCGCTCTCTCGCCTTGAGATAAAAAACAAATCCTCTAAAATCTTACTCTCCTAAAAATAAAAAAAAAAAAAAATTATCCTATTATAAACTTTACTTTACCTTTAATCTCCTCTCATACTATCATCTCCCTTCAATTCCTCATTTATTATAAAATACCCATCCACTCCCCCTCCCAACCCCCATTGGGCTCCCCAAACTCCTCTCTAACAAAAACTCCCACCAACAAAACTACAATCTAACAAAAAACCTACACTATAAACTAACAATAAAAAAAAAAAAAAAAAAAAAAAAATATACTTCCCAAACACTATCTTTTACATCCCCTCAATTTCTAAAAACACCTATCAACAAACTATATATAACAATACAATCATCTGGGGGGGGGGGGGGGGGGGGGGGGGGGGGGGGGGGGGAGAAACATTCTTATATAATTCATTCCACAATACTTCTACACACAAAATAATCACCAATCAACAAAAAAAAAAAAAAAAATCTCTCTTACACTAACTAAAAAAACATAAAATAAACTCAAAAATATCATCCTTTTAAAAAAAAAAAAAAAAAAAAAAAAAAAAAAAAAAAAAAAAAAAAAGAAAAAAGTTTAGAGGGACCTTCCTCTCCCTATTCTCCCACTCCCCCCCCCTTTCCCCCCCCCCCCCCCCCCTTTTTTTTTTTTTTTTTTTTTTATACCCCCCCCCCCACCCCCCCCCCCCCCCTACCCCCTTTTACCAATTTCTATATATTTTTTTTTTTTTTTTTTTTTTTTTTTTTTTTTTTTTTTTTTATTTCCCCCACTACTTTTTCAATTTCTTACAGAAGATAGGGAGCAAAATGTGATAGAGGGGCTGGAAAAGAGATGAGAAGGACGAAACTTTTGAGAAAGGAATTGAAGGAATAATGATGTAAAACTGGAGTTGATCGAGGATGAAGACGCTGAAGATGGTGAAGCGGCTCATGGCAATCGTCCGCTGACGAGTTTGAGAAGAACTACGTCAGGGTTCTGTTTCTTATCAGCAGCCGGAACGCAACGCAAACCCTCCATCCCCCCTAGTATACCCGCTGCATCTGGATCTTTGCGAGATTCAACTGCCCATCCTGCGCAATCAAGAATCAAAACATCCAGAAATTAAACTTCCCTCGTTTGATGGTACCATTACAGAATGGCTCTCGTTCCAAGATTCATTCAATAGTTTAATAGCTTCAAATCCTAATTTGTCCGACGTCGACAAGTTGACTTACCTTGGTAGGCTCATTAACGAAGGAAGCGAAACAAATCGTTGAGTCAATTGAGGTTACTTCCGCAAATTATTCGGTTGCGTGGGAGTTGCTTCAAAAACGTTACGACAATAAAAAGCTTGTTGTCAAAACTTATCTGGATTCGCTTTTCTCGATTGAACCACTCAAGCGAGAATGCTACGATTCGCTCGTTCGCTTGATTGATAGTTTCGAACGGAATCTTAATATGATTCAAAGGTTGCATATCGATACGGAGGGCTGGAGTATTCTTTTAGCTTACATGGTTTACGCACGATTGGATTCATCAACTCTCAAGCAATGGGAGAACCATCATAGGTCTACGGATGTGCCAGAGTACAAGGACTTACTTCAGTTCCTGAGAAGTCACGCAACGGTACTTCAATCGATAACGTCCATCAAACCTCGTGTCACCGATTCTACAACGACAGTCCGCATGCAGAAGCCAAAATTCAGCAACGTACATTCTGTAATTAGTTCCTCATCTAAACCGTGCCCGTTTTGCAAGCAGCCATCACATTCGGTTTTCAAATGCGAAGTATTTCGCAATTGGTCTGTTTCAGAAAGGTTCGAAATAGTAAAAAGAAGTCCCTCTGTATCAATTGTCTCTCGCCTGACCATCAGATCAAAAACTGCAGCTCCAGTGCGTGTCGCGTTTGTGGGCAAAAACACCACACAATGCTTCATCAACACGGAACCAATCGCTATCCAAATCAGTCACCCGCTCCTAGACAAACTCAAAGTCCACCAAATCCTGAACAAACGCGATCTCAAACACAAAGTGCTCGAAACTCGTCAAGTGATTCGAACCAGCTTCCACCGCCAGCCACCCCGGTCGTTCCAGTTCCTGTCACCCCACCGTCGCTTAGCCACTGTTCCACCTCCTTAGTTGCAAACATCCGCAAGATTCCATCGACGGTTCTACTGCAGACAGCTTTAGTTAAGATCATCGATTCCAGAGGATACCTGATGTGGGCCAGAGCGCTCCTTGATCCAGCATCGCAGCTTAACATCATCTCCGAACGCCTTGTGCAGCGCTTACAAGCACGAAAGATAAAAGACCACCATATCATCGGCGGCATAGGAGGTTCCACGACTGTTGCAAATCATTCTGTCCTCCTCAGCATCCATTCCCATTGTACTGCTTTCAGAGCAGAATTGAAGTTCTATGCTCTCAGTGAAATTACACGTGATCTTCCCTCCAACCCTGTTGATGTCGCTGATTGGGAATTGCCGTCCGACATTGTACTGGCAGACCCAAAGTTTCACGAACCTGCATGCGTGGATTTGATCATCGGAATGGAAGTATACTACGATTTGATGCTGGAAGGTTTCGTAAAACTTGGACCTGGTAAGCCGGTGTTGCAAAACACAATGCTAGGCTGGGTAGTCTCCGGAAGAGTTGGTCTGCGTCAGCCGAAAAATTCATCAGTCGTTGCTCACGTCTGCAGTTCACAATCTTTGGAAAATCAACTAGCGAAATTTTGGGAGATTGAATCCTGTGAATCTTCCAGTACGATGTCCGTCGAAGAGTCAACCTGTGAAGCACACTTCGCAGCAACAACCACTAGGGGCCACGACGGTCGGTTTGTTGTAGCATTGCCAAAGAAACCGGAGGTTTTGCAACAACTTGGCAAGTCCTATGAAATAGCCAAACGTCGTCTTCTGTCGCTGAGTCGTCGCCTCGAAGCAAACCCTTTGCTTAAGTCATCTTATGCTGCTTTCATCGAAGAATATCTCCAGTTGGGGCATATGGAGGAAGTGCCTAATGAGTCGGCAGACATGTCTACGTCTTCCACCTACTTCCTACCCCATCACTGCATAATTCGTCCAGATAGTCTTACCACCAAGCTTCGTGTTGTTTTTGATGCGTCGTGTATCACGGACTCAGGAATATCCCTAAACGATGTATTGATGGTGGGTCCGGTCGTGCAGGAAGATCTAGTCTGTATTACCCTGCGTTTTCGACTGCCTAAGTATGCCATTATCTCCGATATGGAGAAAATGTACCGTCAAATCTGGGTGGCCCCCAGTGACCGACTTCTCCAGCAAATTTTGTGGCAAGACAAACTAGGTGGATCGATCCGAGTCTTCCAGCTTAAAACGGTCACATACGGAACCTCTTCGGCACCTTATCTTGCCACTAAGTGTCTTCAAGAGCTTTCCAAACAAGGCAAGTCTTCTCATCCGGCTGCTGCACGGGTTCTTGCCAACGATTTTTACATGGATGATATGATTAGCGGAGTCGATGAAGTCGGCGAAGGAAAAATTCTATGCAGTCAACTCCGTGAATTATTGCATTCAGCTGGCTTCAGTCTTCGTAAGTGGTCATCAAATTCTCCAGAAATCCTGGAAAGCATCCCATCTGAGCTTCGCGACGAACGTGCTGTCCTTGACATAGATTCTACCTCATCGGTTAAAACTCTGGGACTCAAGTGGACACCGGCCTCCGACAATCTTGGGTTTCACGTACCGAAGTGGAATAAAGAGAGTGTAATCACTAAACGCATCGCACTCTCTGACGCTGCTCGCCTTTATGATCCGTTAGGACTCATAGGCCCTGTCATAGTACTCGCCAAGTGCTTTATGCAAGAACTCTGGGAGAATAAAAAGTCGTGGGATGAACCCTTAGAAGAAGAACTTCAGCAACACTGGTTGCAGTTTCGGATCGATCTTGCCGCTGTAGAAACTATCGCTGTTCCACGACGAGTTATATCAATATCTCAACCTCTCATCATCGAATTACATGGGTTCAGCGATGCTTCACAACGAGCGTATGGGGCCTGTGTCTATCTACGTGCCGTATCATCTAGTGGAGAAATTTCTGTGCATCTCCTCACCTCAAAGTCAAAGATCGCTCCTCTTGGAAACAATAAGAAGCAAAGGAAAGTTAGTCTTCCACGCCTTGAACTCTCTGGTGCTTTATTACTCAGTCACCTTTACCAGAAGGTACAACAAAGTCTCAAATTGGACCTCAAATCCTTCTTGTGGGTCGACTCCACCATTGTGCTACATTGGTTGGCTGCTACTCCATCACGTTGGAAACCATTTGTAGCTAACAGAGTCTCCGAAATTCAGCACCTAACAAAGCATGGAATTTGGGGACATGTATCTGGGTTAGAAAACCCCGCGGATATAATTTCCCGTGGAATGTTGCCCGATCAACTCGTAGATACAGATCTCTGGTGGTACGGTCCTCCTTGGCTTCAGCAAACCTCTAGATTCTGGCCTTCGCACATACGTACCTCCGATAACGAGTTCCCCATGAAAGATCTTGAGGAACGATCGATTGCTCTGTCAGTGCAAAGTGAACCGCCAAACCCAATCGTCCATCTACGATCGGCGTTTCCAGCCTTAGTTCGTCTTGTTGCACTTCTTCAAAGATTTATCAACAACTGCAAGTGTACCAACCGACAGGATCGGATCACAGGATTTATCGAAGCATCGGAACTACGTCAAGCAACCAACACTCTCGTCCGAATATCACAAGCCGAGTCATTCCAAGAAGATCTCCGAGCACTCCGTACAGACAAACAGCTCAAGCCAAATTCAAAATTGAAATCTTTGCATCCGATCATCGTCGATGGCATCCTGCGCATCGGTGGCCGGCTTCAAAACGCTCCTGTTTCTGAAGACCGGAAGCATCCTATAATTCTCGCTAGTCACCATCCTCTAACAAAGCTCATCATGACTTCATACCACCAGAAGCTATTACATGCTGGACCGCAGTTGCTAATAGCGAGTGTCCGGGAAAAATTTTGGCCGTTACGAGTCCGTAACTTGGCACGAAAAGTAGTACACGATTGTCTTAAGTGCTTCCGCTGCAAACCCACTGTAACCGAGCAGATTATGGGAGACCTACCGGTTGAACGTGTAACCCCAGCATTTCCGTTCCTCAACACCGGTGTCGATTTATGTGGCCCGCTCTTCTATCGACATGCTATTCGTAAATCAGCTCCTATCAAGTGCTATGTAGCTATATTTGTCTGCCTTGCTACAAAAGCGGTGCACGTAGAGCTTGTAGCCGATCTTTCGACTAATGCATTCATCGCGGCACTGAAACGTTTTGTAGCCCGGCGTGGCCGACCAGCAGTGATCGAATGTGATAACGCCAAGAACTTCCAAGGAACATCAAGGACATTAGCGGAACTCTACAAACAATTCCAGTCACAACAACATAAACATCATGTTACTACTCACTGTGCTGAACAAGGGATCTTCTTCAAATTCATTCCCCCGCGCTCTCCCAATTTTGGCGGCCTTTGGGAGGCCGCAGTTAAGTCTTTTAAAAAGCACTTTAAAGCAACAATCGGAAACACCATTCTACTGAAGGACGATCTTGAAACAGTTCTAACACAAATTGAAAGCTGTTTAAACTCCCGGCCTCTGACGCCACTGACTTCCGAACCAGAGGACCTGGAAGTTCTCACTCCCGGGCACTTTTTGGTGCATCGCCCATTGGTATCCATCACAGAGCCTTCGTATGCAGAAATGCCAACAAATCGTCTGGATCGTTACCAGAACTCTCAAGAACTCGTCCGACGCATCTGGAAGCGTTGGAGTACTGACTATCTCTCTGGACTCCACCCCCGCACGAAATGGACTCGTTTGCGGGATAACATCAGCATCGGGACAATGGTTCTGTTAAAGGATGAGAATCTTCCGCCGCTTAAGTGGCGTTATGGCCGGGTAACTCAAATCTTTCGTGGGGACGATGGCAACGTTCGGGTGGTTTCTGTTCGAACCAACGAAGGAGAATATCGGCGCGCAATTTCGAAAGTGTGCGTTCTTCCTGTACAACAATCAGCACCTGATGGTGAATGATGCCGTTGTCGACATGTTCAGCATGCTCAGCGTTGCGGCGCTTTTGTTTTGTGACGTATATGAACTAATATTACCCAACTAATGCTTCTGTTTATTCTCAATCCTCTACCAATGCGACACCGACGACATCCCGAGACTCGCTGCACTGGCACACTGGCTGTATTACGGTATCCGCACCTGTCAACCGAGCGCTCATCTCAATGCACATCCGACAACCGTGTAAACACTCTGTTTCGTACGTTCCAATCTGAACATCAATGCATCAATTCAACTGCTACGTCTGAGGGGCCACGGTCAATCGTCAACAAACCGTCGAGTGCTGCTACAAGTGGAGGATACCATTCCAGTATCCAATTGAACGAAGCAACCAATCGGCAACCGCCGAACGAAGGATATCAGTGCCCATCGTGTTAAGCACCGAGGTCACCAGCATCCCGACAATCTACGTGGGCATACTTGCGAACGAAGAAATATAAACAGTGTTACGAAAATAGCTTTAGTCAGAATTGTATACTAAGATCAACCGGTCCACCCCGTAGTTAAGATAATAGGCCTATCGTTTATCTCATTTGAAATAGTAAACTTTTCAACGGTGGCCGGCTATGTTGAATTATATTCCAATGAAATTGAACTACCCTATTGTAGTACTAGAACACATCTCTCTCGTTTTCCTCATCTCCGTAACGAACGATCGCCCTCGCGATCGTATGTAGGATTTTCGAACGATCGCCCTAGCGATCGTAGGTAGTTCGTTATCATAGATCATGTGCATCTCATATAAGGAATATACAAGAGCCAGATCAGTCAGTCGCAAATAAACAACCGTCTCAAAAGCATTCGAATCCTATACGTGTCGATAGAAAGAAATCAAACGTAGTCTTACTTTGAAACCGGACCAAATTCGTTCTATAGTTCAAACACCCCTGCGCTGGAAATCGAGTAGCAGCCGATGGTGCCCCCCCCCGCGCCGCCCCCCCCCCCACCCCACGAAAGGGGAAGAAGCCCGACGTCGACGCTGACGTAAATCATCCCTCCGTAAACAACTAAAATCTGTCCTCTTCAGGACGACCAAATCAATTTACCGATTAAAGAGTATGTTTGATTGAAATTTCTCTTGAGCTCACCGAAATGTTCATTACCACGCACTGGCTCAACATGGCGTTGCTTGCCGCGTCGCGGAGAAAATGGCCAAATCAATCGTCCACATCATCTTCGTGGTCAAGTGGTTAGCGGCGTCGCCCGTCGTTCAAGCGGTTGTTGTCATGAAGTTGAGGGTTCGATTCCCGCTCCAGCCAGTGGAACTTTTTGCAAATCAAAAATGTCTAAACTAGTCTACTTGGTGTTAGGTTAAGTTCTTCGTAATTCGCTCTACACCCAAACTAAAAAAGTAAGATTGTTATACAATTTCGCTTGATTTTGTTCCATTTTTGCTATTGATCGTAAGTTGGATGAAAAATCTAATATTAGTTGTGGGCAAAACAGCAACAGCAATTTGCAATGAAAAATTGAACGTGTGCGTGAGATTGTTCGCAGTGATATTTAGTTGATGAGTAAGAGATGAGTGTTCGAAAGTCAGATGGCTCACCAAAATAAAATATGCACATCAAGATCGAGATACAGACCAGGACCGCTAGCGCGGCGGCTCTTGATGGCAACCAATTAGCCACTTTGACAAGATAAAGTGGGAATAGAAACCCAACAGTTAGTTCACTTGGCGAGGAATTCAGGGTGCAGCAATGAAGCAAATGGACATATTTTCCACCAAGCTATGTGCAACCTGTCGCTAACAAACTTGCATGACATGGCATTGCTTATTTCATAATAACGCTTTGTCGATGATCAGTGAGAACAAACATAGAACACTTGACGGCGGCAATACAACAGTGGCCAATAGCGTTGCGGCATTTTGTGATATCGACTCATCCATATTGTATATTGTTGGTGTTTGTTGGTGATGATTGAATATGGAGCCTACAGCGATAAAATTGTTTCGAGCTATTTTTGCTTGCCAATTGATTGCACACATTTGCATGGCTTCATTTGTACCATAAAACGCTTTGTGAATCAAAATGGGCGAAATTGCCTTTTCTGAATCATGCGGATTTCTCAAGATATCATAGTATAAACTGCAATTTCATTTTTTACCACCTTTTCAACCTTTGGGTATATGTTCAATCTTCAGTCTGTACAATCTCGAGTTAGAAACGGTGTAAATGCCTATTTTTATCGTAGTATCACGTGCCGCCAAACACTCAGGCTGTCCTGCACCCCAAGAAAACTGATATTTCATGATTTCAATCGCGAACCATGTTCCCTCCGTAAACACAGGATAGATTTCACACTTACAAGCACGTTGGACATTTTAGCACCAACATTTGATTAAGAAGAATCTGCTTTTGTAAACAAACACTTTGTCTGCTAATTTATCGGAAGTTGTATACAATTCCTTCAAATTGAATATATCAGCGGATAGAAATAAAGCTCTTCTTCCTTAAAGAGTGCTCAATTTGTATTTGTGACCTTTTGTTCAAGAGCAAATGACTATGAAAGCCAATCTAATGTTGGCGATGATTTTACAAACAAAATATCATTAACAGTCAATTCGAGGCGAACTGCAGTTTCTATAAATGTTCGTGAAGAACCAATAGCGGAAGAAGAACCGGAGCCTCACACACCAACAGCACAGGGTTTCATGGTTCTTTAGACTGAATAAAACATAGTCGAAATTCATGAATTCGATGACATCAATTTCTTCACATCAACAAGCAGTCCTACGTCAACTTTGCAGTTATGTCACTGACATAACTCATCCTTTCGTTTTTCATTAGGGCGAATCTACAATTGAGAGATTCCCACCGGGCTCGCTCTCTTTCATTCATATTCCAATCACCTTTACGTTTTTCATTCTACTATTTGTAGAGTATGCTAGCCAGCACTGTTGTGTTTTGATCTGTACTAAAGAATCCCTCGAAAGTTTTATAATGGCGCTGTAATGAATGAAAGAGAGCGAGCCCGGAGAGAATCTCTCAATTGTAGATTCGCCCTAATGAAAAAAAACCCCTAGATATGCTCTTCGGAAACTAGGGTGGACAACGTATCCTCTCCCATCCCAAGTAACAATCCTACACGGCCAGCCATGTCGACTCAATTTTGAGTCGTTTTTGACTCACTTTCGTCATTAGTGGAGTCACTCAAATTTGAGTAAATGTAAATGGTATTGTCAAGTCGGCAAATCAAAAACATCGACTCAAATCAGATGGATGTTTTTGATTTGTCGGCTTGTCAATCCCAGTTACATTTACTCAAATTTGAGTGACTCCACTAATGACGAAAGTGAGTCAAAAATGACTCAAAATTGAGTCGACATGGCTGGCTTTATTACTGCAATACACATACTATTTTGTTTAAAGGTGGCTTTCAATGATGCGAAAGATGTATAGTTAATTATTTTATTTTTGGCTGTTTTTATAACCTTTTTTAGCAGAAAGGTGAAGTCAAAAACAGTCAGCTTTTAAAAATAATTGACGAGGAAATCTATTCCCTTATAAAACCGTTCAGTAAGTCAATAATAAACCTCGTTCATATGTGTTTCACAGAGTCATGATAAAATGTTTCATAAGTACGCTTTATCATTATAAAAACCATCATTAAGCCATTTGGTTTCTGACGAGAGCATACAGCATATGTTGTAGCATTTTGAACTACATAAAGTGTATGATAAGATGCTCTACCATTGTTGTCATAATAAAATAAAACAAAGATGGATTAGCAACAAACTTAAAATATTGAAAACAAGCGGCACGTTTAATCTAGAAATTAAGCAAAACTTCTTGAGCATTCGGAATAGTGATTTGCCAACTACCCATCAACTAAGTTTGATGAAAAAACCACAACATCAGTCAGTTGACAATGACCGCACCGTTATACCGCCAGCAGAGCCGCTCGGAGCCGTTGGATCATTGGAATTCGGAAGTTATCGGATAAGTTGTTCTTTCGGAAAAGTCGGTTACGGACCACGATGATTTTATCATTCATCCATTTCATTACATGTCCGGTTACGGGAATGATCAAGAACATAATTTTCAAAATGATGGAGTGCTCCAAGTGGCTTTGAAGACGAAGAACATGAAGAAAATGCAATGTTGATAAACATCAATTTGGGCTGTTACTTTTAAAATAAAACACAACACACTGAAAGAATTATTGAGCATTCTTTACACTCGTCTTTCTAATGTTCTGCATCGAGATCCTCGCACTCTTGTGAAAACTCCACAGATCTTATCAATCCAAAGAATCGCTGAAGAAGAATTCTGGCATCATGGTCTCAAATCCAGTATCAATCGTGAGGCATGTTTCGCCTTGTTCAATTGTCTGCACTATTTTGTACGGCATTGCTTTCCCGTTCTCTTTCGAATAAATTTCCTTCCTGCGGACTAAGTTTTAATGTAGCTTGAACTGTCAAAACTCTTTTCTAGCAGCGGCTTGATTACCATATAAGCTGTTTGACAGCTAAACGGTCTTGCATGTAGCAAAATAGCTTTGCAAAGAAACAGTTAAGCCTCAAAATTATTTTCATAAATGCCATATCCAAACATGATTAATTTTAAATTTTTTTCTAAAAAAAAAAACAGCATTTTCAATAATCACTCATGAAAAATCAATGTTAAAGGGCGATACGGTCAAAATTTGGTCAATATCAACTTGACGTATTTCTTTCAATTTTGCATTTAAAAAACCTGAACACCCCTCATTTTGAAGGTGTGTGTGTGTAGAATGTTGCTCCTATTTTGATTTTGGAATTCACTCTTCAGTTGTCAAAATGCCGTCCAAGCAAGAAGAGCAGCGTATCAAAATTTTGCTCGCGCATCGCGAAAATCCGAGCTACTCGCACGCAAAGTTGGCAAAATCGCTAAAAGTTGTCAAATCAACCGTTACAAATGTAATTAAAGTGTTTGGGGAACGTTTGTCGACAGCCAGGAAGTCTGGATCGGGGGGAAATCGAAAACCGGAAGCCACTGAGACGACAAAGAGAGTTGCCGGTAGTTTCAAGCAAAACCCTAACCTTCTCTCCGAGATGCCGCAAATAAGCTGGGTGTATCGTCTACAACCGTGCATCGAGCCAAAAAACGAGCCGGACTATCGACTTACAAGAAGGTAGTGACTCCAAATCGCGATGATAAACAAAATACGACGGCCAAAGCGCGATCCCGGAGGCTGTACACGACGATGCTGACGAAGTTTGACTGCGTGGTAATGGACGACGAAACCTACGTCAAAGCCGACTACAAGCAGCTTCCGGGACAGGAGTTTTATACGGCAAAAGGAAGGGGAAAGGTAGCAGATATTTTCAAGCACACGAAACTGTCAAAGTTCGCAAAGAAATATCTGGTTTGGCAAGCCATCTGTACCTGTGGCTTGAAAAGCAGCATTTTCATAGCTTCCGGGACTGTCAACCAAGAAATTTACGTGAAAGAGTGTTTAAATAAACGTCTGCTGCCTTTCCTGAAGAAACACGGTTGTTCCGTACTGTTTTGGCCGGATTTGGCATCTTGCCATTACGGTAAAAAGGCCATGGAGTGGTACGCCGCCAACAACGTGCAGGTGGTTCCCAAGGACAAGAACCCTCCCAACACGCCAGAGCTCCGCCCAATTGAGAAATACTGGGCTATTGTCAAGTGGAACCTAAAGAAGACCAAAAAAACTGCTAAGGACGAGCAGCAGTTCAAGGCAAACTGGCTTTCTGCGGCGAAGAAGGTGGACAAGGTGGCTGTACAAAATCTAATGGCAGGGGTCAAGCGTAAGGCCCGGCAATTCGGATTTGGAAAAGCAGAAGCCTAACTGAATATTTTTCCTGAATTTTATACTAATTGAACTTGAAAAAGAAATTTAATTTGATTTTTTAAATAAACGATTTCACCGATTTACACGCGTTTTCCCTTGACCAAATTTTGACCGTATCACCCTTTAATGCCGTTGCCATTTTTATTCCAATCTTCATGGCAACTATATTTCGATTGACAGGTCACGATATATTTCGATTGACAGGTTTATTATTATACAGCAGTTAATGTGAGATAAAAAAAAGTATTAAATAAGAATGATTGAGCACAAATTTTAACCTCCATGAAGAATTAAACTATTTGTAAATAAAAAATAAGCAGAAAGTACAACGTATTTCGAAGGCGCACTTAGTTTTTCAGCTCTTTTCAAGCACTTTACACAATGAATTTTATTTGGCACTTAAAATTTGAGACTACTGATAAATTATGATAAATCAAGCTGAGATAAATATTTCACTTTGAAAAGGCTGATGGGTAAATTTTGTCTTCAATCGGATTTTTTTTTTGTGGAAATGAATTTGTTGAGACTAAATAAAATTATGAATTAAACTGTTTTGAGTGGCTTTGGCAAGCGCCTAGAGGAAGTGGCACGAAACAGGTTTTTGCATACGTCAAATTGCTTTCATTGTAGTTTACATTTGGTTTTCAAACGGTTTTCAATTCGCTCATAATAAAATCTTTTTATTTTAATCCAATCTAGAACTTCCTCTAAAATATACCCTCCAGGACCTTTGCCAGGGTGGGCCAACTAGCCAAATTTTAGTCTTTATGAGGTTTTGGAGGAGGAAATCAAGACAAATATGCCTTGACCAGGGTTTTATGGATGTCGTTTTATAACACCCTTGTAGGCATTCATAAAACTTAAAATGCTACTTGGGATTTACGAAGCGCGCTGCATGCTTATCAATATTCGAACATTGCAACAGCGCACAGAGCGTTGAATATATGGGGATGGAGGACAAAAATCAAAACTGGATAATATAGTCACTTTAGCACATTAGTGTAAAAGGGAAAGTTGCACGTGATTATGAGCGCTGCAATTTACATAAATGTCATACGATATATACATAATCGCAAAACTGTCTCAAGCGCCAATTTATTTGTTTAATGATAAAAAACGTACTTTTTCAGATAAGTTGCTTATAATGACATGAAGTGTTGTTTGCATATATGACACATATTATTCGTTATCGAAAAAGTGACTTATATGTCATTATGTAGAAAAATCATTAAAAAAAATTCTTCTTTTATCTCTTCCATTACAAAATTCGAATTTAATATCAACCATCGCATTTAAAACTTATTTATTCATACTTACACAGAGAACAATACAAATCAGTTGAAATTTAGAAAAATATCATGGAATTTTTTTTTTTCACTTCTACTCCGATTGCTCCTCAGCGCTTTCAACTTCATCTTCGGTAAATGCCTCTTCGGCGTACGAGCTTGCATTCTCCAAAAATCCATAAATCCATTTTCTGCTTCCATCAATCCCCGTGATAGCAGCACTTAAGGAATGTATCGAATTTAAGCTATCCACATACATTTGCGTTGTACGCATGTATTTGTGATGGTTTTTTATGCTCTGAACACTGCATGCTGTGAGTTTGACTGTCAGCTTTCTTTTGTTTACTTGTTTGTGCGGTTCAAATTCTGCGTTTTCAAAATGTCGCGTATTGAAAAGGAAGTGAAAATTAAGGTTCTGGACACATGGCTAAGTGAGAAGGGTATTACTATGCGAAAATTGGCGAAGCGGTTTGGAATTCATCATGCGAGTGTTAAAACCATCATTAATAAGTTTGGGGAACACTATTCTTTGGATGAGCTACCAGGAAGAGGCAGAAAACCCGGTTCTTCCAACCCGAAACTGGAGCAGAAAGTGGTATCTCTAATCATGAAGAACAAATCAATGTCAATACGTGATTTGGCCAAAAAAGCAGGAACGAGTGTCGGAATGATCCAGCGTATCAAGAGGCGAAACCACTTGAAGACCTACAAGAAGCAGAAAATCTCGAAACAAAGTGCAGAACAGAAGAAGCGAGCAGCAACAAGGGCCCGGAAATTGTATTCGCGTCTTTTGCAGCGTCCGGATGCATGCGTTTTGATGGACGATGAGACCTATGTAAAGGAGGACTCAAAAACCCTTCCAGGTCCACAATACTTTACTGCCGTCGTTGGGGAGGATGTGAGCGATGCGGACAGGTCGATTCAAGTGGAGAAATTCGGTCGAAAGGTACTGGTATAGCAAGCAATATGTTCCTGTGGCTTGAAGTCAACCATTTTTTACACTACCGGAACTATAAATGCGGAAATCTATCGATCTGAGTTTTTGGGGCCGATGAAGGTTCTTATGATGGTTTGAGACCCTTCCCTTCTCTGAAAAGGGGGGCTCCCATACAAGTGAAACACACATTTCTGCATAGCTCGAGAACTAATCAAGCAAAGGAACCCAAATTTAGCATACAGAAGTTTTTGGAGACAAGAAATGTTTCTATGTTTCTAGTTTGAGACCCCTCCCCTCTCTAGAAATGGAGGCTCCCATACAAATGAAACAGAAGTTTCTGCATATCTCAAGAACTAATCAAGCAAATGGAACCAAATTTGGCATGTGGGGTTTTCTAGAGGCGAAAAATGTTTCTATGGTGGTTTGAGACCCCTCCCCTCTCCTAGAAGGGGTGCTGTTATACAAATGAAACTGAAATTTCTGTATAACTCTAGATCTAATAAAGCAAATGGAACCAAATTTGGCATGCGGGGATTTTAAAGGCAATTAATGTTTCTACGGTAGTTCGAGACCCCTCCTCTCTCTCTCTCTGGTAGGGAGGTCGGGGCTCCCATACCAATGAAACACAAGTTTCTGCATAACTCGAAAACTAATCAAGTAAATGGAACCAAATTTGGCATGTGGAGGTATTTGAAAGCAAGAAATGTTTCTAAGGTAACTCGAAACCCCTCCGCCCTCTGTAAGAGGGGGGCGCTCATTCAAATGAAACACATATTTGGGCATAACTCGAGAACTAATCAAGCATATGGAACAACATTTGGCAAGTGGAGATTTTTGGAGGAGAGAAATGTTTCTATGGAAGTTTGGGAATCCTCCGCTATCTGGAAGGGGGCGGGAGGGGGGTTTCCATACAAATGCAACACAACTTTCTGCATAACTCGAGAATCAATCAAGTAAATGGAACCACATTTGGCAGGTGGAGGTTTTTGAAGGCAAGAAATGTTTCTATTGTGGTTTGAGACTCCTCCGCTCACTGAAAGAGGGGTCTCTCATACAAATGAAACACGAATTTCTGCATAACTCGAGAACAAATCAAGCAAATGTAACCAAATTTGGCATGTGGAGGTTTTTGAAGGAAATAAATGTTTCTAAGGTGGTTTGAGACCCCTCCGTCTTCTGGAATGGGAGACTCCCATAAAAATGAAACATAATTTTTAGCATAACTCGAGAGCCAATGAAGCAAATGAAACCAAATTTGGCATGTTGAGGTTTTTGGAGACAAGAAATGTTTCTATGGCAGTACAATAACCCTCCCCAATTTAGAAGGGGGGGGGGGGGGTGCTCCCATACAAATGAAAAGCAAATTTCTGCATAACTCGAGAACTAATCAAGTCAATGAAACCACTTTTAGCAAATGGGGGTTTTTGGAGGCTAGATTTCTATATACATAAGAAAGAATTTCAGTCTGTCAGACCCTTATAGACTTGGACAACTCTGAACCGACCAACGTGAAAATTTATATGAAGGGGTTTTTGGGGCTGGGGATGGTTCCTACTCTCTCAGGAAGGGGGGCTCACATGAGACACAAATTTCTTTATAACTCGAGAACTAATTAAGCAAATCGAATCAAATTTGGCATATGGGGGGTTTTGAAGGCAAGAATGTTTCTATGGTGGTCAAGACCCCTCCCCTTTCTGAAGGGGGGGGGGTCAAACAAATGAAACTCAAACTTTTATTATAATTGAAGAGCCCAGTGTGATGGTTCGAGAACTAATCAAGCAAATGGAACCAAATTTGGCATGTGGGGGGTTTTGAAGGCAATGATTGTATGGTGGTTTGAGAAACCACCCCCCTCTGGAAAGGAAGGGCTTCCATACAAATGAAACATAAATTTCTACCAAAAATGAGAATTATCCAGGTTACTTAAACACAAAACGTGTATTTCTCGGGTAAGAAGCATATTTTAATAAAAGTTTGAACCCCTGCTTATTCAAGAAAAAAAAACTCATTCCGAAAAAAAACCATAAACGTGCCGGTTATATTAAATTTTCCTTCATTTAGTTACAAGCGTAGCAGCGCACGCACCGGGTTCAGCTAGTAAATAATTAGATAAGTTGGCGATCTGTCGAACAAAATATTCGAAAACAGGAATCATCTATATGACCAAGATCTTAATAAATCCAAAACATGAGATGCTTGTACAATATCGCAGCGTGAGGAGAAAATCTTAAACTTCAACATCACCAGATATTCCATGAGGTCGTTGTTGCACCAGCTACCGGACTGACGAGAAGAAGAAATTGATATCAGATTCAGTAACACTTTATTTGGGTTGTGTGTGTTATAAAATCCCTTTGGATAAACAAACATAATTCCAATTAGCATAATTAGATTTTAGTTCAATGGTTCCAATTTTAGCTAGCTTAAGTATAAGAAGGTTCAATATCGGGGCCTCAACCCTAGCGCTTATAGTAGCTTTATCGCATTCTCAATTAATTAATAATTTAGTATTTAATTCAGTTGCTCTAAATGTACATTTATGTCGTTACTTACGTTTAGTGTTTCTTTAGATAAACGAAACTGTCCGTGCCTTGCAACAATCGTCCGTCGTAAACGAGTAACTAGTGCAGGGATTAGTTTTAGAATCTAGATTCAGCTGTTCATTTTTCTCTGTGTTTACCTGATGTTTCACGTGATTATTCTTAATTTAATTATAACTCGCATTAGCTAAGGTAGTTTTGCACTAGATTTAAGTATAATAATTAGCATTAATAAGCGAAAAACTACTTATTGCGGCTCTTTTCATCTCATCAGAAGTCATTCACTTACAATCAATAAAACCCTTTTGTTTCCACACGCAAATACTACGTCACCGAGCACACGGTGAGTAGGTGACAGTTCGGACAGCAGAGATGAAGTAGTGTGCGCTCGGCATCAAGGTTGCCGAAGTTTGGAAGGTGCGTTACATCTAGAAGGGTTGTAACAGCCGTCTTACCTCTGCTAATGGCCATCCTTACCCCACATGATTTCATTTTGCCTCTTGTATACTTGTTTTGATTCTCATAAAAAAAAGTTAAAACTTAAGAGAAAATTTCTGGAATCTCAATACACTAATACAGAACACCAAAGATCAATATAGAGATAGGTTAATGCTGCGTTTTTTTTTAAATATTTGTTGATCAATTGTACATGAAGCTTTGGGTGGCAACATATCCCCGGCGTCCCCTGACTTTAGCAAACCATTTCCAAGCAACGCATTGAACGACCAAATCCTTGTGACATCCATCTTCGGTAATGGGATTTTGCTACCTCTTTTTCGCAAGAAATCACTCGTTTTCATTGTGTCAGGATTTCCGCCTTTTGCAACCCTCAAATCACACACTTCGCAGTCTTTGGACCGTGTTCATACATGATCCACCCATAAGCTGAAGTGATAGAATTCCAAAAATAAAAAAAAAGAATCCAAATCATCCTCTGGCAAACCTACTAACATGATACTCATCGCTTTCGTCGTTGTTATCCGGTTCGCAAAAATGTTCGACGTTGCAAAAAAAAACCTTTTCCCCGGCAATCTCTGTAACCGAAAAAAGTCACATGACATGGTTACCATGCCAAGTTCCACAAATCGATATTCACTCGTTCTCTTCTTTTTTTACCCAATGACGACTGACTGCCATCTTCCCTACTCTGACTGTATTCACACACTTTCCTATTTTTCAAGCGTGCCTCTTCGCCGCTCTTCAGCGGCATCAAAAGGATTAAGAGGATATTCTATTACATCTGATGGCAACTTTTGTCATCCGCAGTCAAAGGACGCTGTACATCGCCGCCGCCGCCGCCGCCTATCCATGGAAGGTAGAAATGCGTTCAACTGGAAGTGGTTTTCTCTCGCCCGGAAGAACCATCGACGTGGCGTTCCATTGTGACTCGCGGGCTCGTCGCGGTCGGGGGTCCCATTACTCACTTGTTTCGCTCTTTTTGGCACAATTCGTCCGTTTTAATTGAAGTGGCTCTGTGATGACGAAGAAAAAGCGATTAGAATTAACGGCGAGCGTAATCCGCTTTTAACGCGGTTCTCTTTTGTTCACTGAGGAACGGGGAAGAGGATGGGGCGGTGTGGGATTATTGGCAGTGATAAATAGGCGGATGATGAACCACAATAATTGAGCTGATTAGCTTTGAGCCTATTTTGGTTTAGAATCGTATTGCTGATAATGGGAGTTTGATTTTTGCATAGTCAGCGAAGCTTTTTGTTTAAGGAAATGTTTGGTAAGTATACTGAGTTTGTGTTTGTAGCGTTTTGTCGACTTGTTTGGTTCGACACGTGGTGCCCTTTCGCAGTTAAATTTGAGAGTTTCTGTGCCATTTTATTGTTTACCATTGCTGTGGAAGGTGTGATTCGAAGAGTGGAGATGAACACGATATTCGTTCAGATCGACAGTGATCAAATCGAGGCGGTAGATGAATTTGATTATCTGGGCTCATTGGTGACCGCTGACAATAACACCAGCAGAGAGATACAATGACTCATTATGAGTGGAAATATTGCCTTCTGTGGGAATCCTTTGACCTTTGAAAACTAGGAAAATTGAAACTACATTTTTAAACTATATTTGATTGAATTTATATTCTCGTCTTTTTCAACTCATTCTTGTGTTCTAAAGGACGCTTGCATGTTCGTCGGTCTCAGGGCACCGATAATGTATTAACTTTCACTTGAAAACTTAGATAAAAAGTAACAAACTTAAACACTTTTTAAATTATCCCTAGTATACGCGAGCAAATTCTTTTCAAATCCACTACAAAAGATTATTTTTTGATAGATAAGCCTATTTCATCTGCAAATTACAGACTTCTTCAGTTTCGAGTGCTTTATTTTTTCCAAGAATTTCCTGGAGTATTGATCTTATTATCTACTAAGTAAAACCGGCAATCGCTTGGTAGTTTATGAATACAATATGAACTCATGGAGGCCGATAACCTACAACAAGTATTAAGATAAAATGATGTTCTAGTTTATCCAAGACCTCTATGAAATAAAGATTTCATATTGTCAACCAAAACTAACATTATTTTGGTAGTTTATGGATACGATATGAATCAATAAAAGTCCAAAGATCTAAGATGAAATCAAATTTGAGAAAACAAGTTTGACTAGGTTATCCATGAACTCATTAGAGTGTTGGTGTTCATATCTACAATCTAAATCTAAATACTTTGGTAGTTTATGGATCCTATGTGAGCTCTTGGAGGTCCAAAGATGTAAGCAAAACAAATATTTAGGAGAAAATTTGTTCTGGGCTATCAAAGAACTTCTTGAAATAAAGGTTTTTGTATCTTCCATCAATGTTTTAGATTTTTTTTTTGGGGAAAAGGTTGTTCTTGGTTAGCCAGCTAATGAATCTTTGATGATTATTAATTTCTACAAGGAAAATCGGCAAATCGGTAGTAGTTCATGAATACGATATGGATTCATGGAGCTTCAAACATCAAAGCTAGAACAAAGTTTGAGGCAACACAGTTGTTCTAGGCTATCCAAAAGCTCTCTGAAATAAAGAAATTCATAACTTTTCAATATTCTGGAAGTTCAAAGATCTGATATGAGTTAAAAAACGTCAAAAAATATAAGCTGAAATGCATATTAAGGTCTACAAATCGACAAACGAAATATGAACACGAGGTATGAATTCATAGAGGTTCAAATATATTTGTTGAAACAAATATTGAGATGAAAAGTTGTTCTACGTTATTCTAATTGGCGACTTGATTTACATCGCGCGTACACTAAGCACAGTGATTTAATAAAGAAAGTGATTTAAATTCTAAGATCTAATATTGAGAATTTATGCGAGCAGAATGCCAGATATGAAATTAGAAAGAACTGCTTTTGATTGAAAGAAAAAAAAATTGCCCATGAAAGTTCACTAAGTAGTTTCATGCCGGAAAAATTTCATAAAATACTAAGTTCAATCTTCCACTTTTAAAAACTCGGGCAAAATAGTGACCCATGGATTGGGCAGCTTATCCCATGCATCCTTTGGTATCGCAAATCCTGGCAATCAGTCAAGTCCGGAAAGAAACCAGCTCGTAAGGGCCTATCTTGATAACTTCTGCTCCAATGCCATCCCTTCCATCCGATTAGTTGCTTTTCATCTGCTTGATGTCATCCTTAACTTCACCTATCGTCGCGGTGGCACATCTTCGTCACTTGCTGCGTCGCCAACAGCACTTCTTTCGCTGTCTTGGTCCTCTTTCTGTACTCCATTCAGAAGTTCATCACCCTTTTTGGTAGCCTCAGAAATGTCCGTAAGAATACTCCCATCCTTATCCTGACACATTTTGGCTCGCGACCCGAAGCCGAATGTGTTGAGTTTCTGGTAGAACTTTCCCGTTTCATGAGAGCGGTGCAGCTGCTCTAGATTCTCACAATCCTCTTCTCTCTGGTGGGGCCTTTTCTCCTGGAAGAGTTTAGTTTGCTGCCTCCGGTTTCGGCGTAGAGTACCGTTCCACAATCTGACGGGTAGCTTGACGCATAATTTTTGCCCGCGCTGTGCTCTTCTCTTTCTACACCTGCTGACATTCCTCGTCGAACCACGGTGTTTTCACGGTGTTGCAACAGTCCTCGAGAAAGGGGCTTCATCGAGCTCGCCATGTTTCAGCAGCGTTGTTCTTATGCGATTGCGCGAAGCCTGTGCCGACGTCAGGTTGCTTCATTCACCGGGATATTGTACCGTTCACTACGGAGAGATTGGGGCGCATCTTATTCGTCACTAGTTTGTGCGCTTGGATAGGTTCTGACGTCAGTAATGTCTGGAAAGTGCCAACCACCTATTGAAACATCGTCAATATTTGATTGAGCTCCAGGAGTACCGATGTGAGAGGTTTTGCTTGAAGACGTGCTTTTTTTTTGATGGAAAATCTGCAACCAGACACCTGAAGAACTCAGGGCGTGGGGATGAGGGTGCCAACTCTGGCCCCTAGGGTTGGTAAGGCGGCTCCCCAACTCGAGCGCCCAAGCGTTGAAGTCCCCCGCTATTACCAACGGGTTCAGGTCAGTTAGCTCCGTTGTCATCCGATCGAGCATATTGGAAAACTGTTCGATCGACCATCTTGGCGGTGCGTAGCAGCTGCAGAAGAACACTCCATTCACTTTTACAACCACGAAGCCTTCGTTTGTGGTAGACACAACCTCCTGAACCGGGTACTTGCCCGTCGTCCATAATGCCGCCATATTGGACCAGTCCGTAAACCAGTTTCCGTTGCCGGATGGGATGCGGTATGGGTCGGAAATTCTGGCGATATCCGATGCCGACTCGCTAACTGTCTGACACAGCAGTTGCTGGGCTGCCTCACAATGGTTCAGGTTTAGTTGGGTAACCTGCATTACGGTTGGCTCGTTGGAATACCCTTAGCGGCCGGGCACATCAAGCATTTGGGGGGACCTTTGCAATCCCGCGCCTTGTGGCTAGTGCTGCCACACCTTCTGCACATGTTGCTCCTATCTGGGCCTTTGCACTCCCAGGACATGTGCCCACTCTCTAGGCATCTGAAGCATGCCTTCGGGGGCTGGTGTAGACTTAGTGGGCATATTGACCATCCCACCTTCACCTTCGCCACTTTCAACGCCGCGTCTGCGTCGACTGCCGCTACTCTCAGGGTTGCCACCTGGGTACCAAGTGGACCCTCCCTCAGACGTATGTCTGTGGCAGCAACCTCGACCTTGCACTGTTCCTTTAGTGCAGTGGAGATCTCGTCTGCCTCGGTGATCTCATCCAGGTTTTTACATTGAATCGTCACCTGCGAGACGAGGGCGCGCACCTCCACACCCTCTCCTAAGGCCTGTTTTGCCAGGTCTCTGTACGCCGGGCCCTTAAGCGTTGTCGCTTTCTTATGCTCCAGGAGCGGCGTATACTCCGCACATCGGCGCCTAGGTCTGCCAATTTAGCGTTCCCGCGCATCACTTTCAAGACCTCGGAGTACTTAGACGCCTCGGTCTTGACGATGTGGGCCTCTCCGCGGTTACGCCTGTCGCTTGTCCTTTTCTTTTTGAGTTTTATTTCTCTTTTTTCTCACCTTATTCCAGGGGCCTGATACGGACATCCAGCACATCATAACTGGTGACGAGACTTGGGTCTACGAGTACGACGTCGAAACAACCCAGCAATTATCGGAATGGCGCTTCCAAAATGAGCCGAAACCCAAAAACCCGCGTCAAAGTCGATCGAAAATCAAGTTTGTGCTGACTGTTTTCTTCGATAGCTAAGGGGTGGTGCACTCGGAGTTCCTTCCGGAAGGTCAATCGGTCAATGCTGAATATTATTTGGGCGTTATGAAGCGTTTGCGAATATTCGTCTCAAAAGGAAAGAATTGTGGGACAACAATTCATGATTTTTGCATCATGATAATGCACCAGCTCACACATCACGTTTATTTCACGATTATTTGACCAAAAACAACGTTAACATCGTTCCTCAAGCGCCGTATTCACCTGATATTTATGGCACCATGTGACTCTTTCCTCTTCCCCAAACTCAAATTGCCGCTTCGTGGTAAACATTTTCAGACGATTGAAAATAGAATACGAAGAGGGAGCTTAAGGCGATACCAAAAGAGGCGTATGAAAAGTTCTATAAAGAATGGAAAAAAACGTTGGCATATGTGTACCGCCTCCGATGGTGATTATTTTGAAGAAGACAAAATAAATATTGAAGAATAATTAATCGTTTGTGTATTATTTAACCCGTCTCGTTCATATTTGAGCAGACGGTATGTTCTTATTAAAGATGAAATATTAAAATGGCTAAGAAATTTTGGTTTTTCTACTGCTCCGTAGATGTCGCTTTCGAAACCTTTTAACTAACCTAGTAGGGTTTATGCATTTCCTGAGAGTTTAAAAATTGTCGGACTTAAAATGAATTTTTGAAGATCATTTTTATCTGTTGCTTTGGTAATTTTTTTAAAATTGACCCCATTAGGTTTAGTGACCTTGAACGAACGCACGCTAAAGTGCCATTTAGACCAAAGCAGTGCAAGTAAGAAGGAAAATCTTTTGGAGGAAAAGAAACCATCATTCCTCTGCATGTGCCAGAAAGGGTGAGGTGATTAAACGTCAAAAAGCCTAATTGAATTCCTTTCCTAGCATCTGGAATCATTCAATAGAGTTGACATGACAGGCAAATGCATTGTTTACAAAGTAAAACGACACTCATCATACCTAGCTATTGAAAAGCTACAGTTTTTAACGGCCTTAAGCGATAATTATCCCCAAAAATTTACAAATCGTAAATCAACCACATTGAAGCCAACTAAGCCTACTCAGTTCTCCACTTTGGTATGAAGAAAACGATTGATCGATAAAAAAAACGCGATCAATTATGACAGGTTCAATTTTCCTGTTATGCGAGATGTTCACATTTTGCAATATCGGATTGTTCTCATTAGTTTCACGGAAAAAAAATACAGTCATCGACCTTCCCGAGCCGTTTTCATTGATCTATAATTAGTTTCACTGAACCGAAGGAGAAAGAGTTTATCGAAAACACCTTCTGCCGGCGACAACTCATCAGCCAAAATGGTAATGAACACATTTTATGTAGATCCCTGTCTACACCAGGCGGAAGCCCGTAAATAATAGGAGTCAAAAAAAAAGTTGTCTGTTGATCTCTCATATGGCATGTGTAAATATGGGATTTTTTTTTCTCATACAAGACCACCGAAATCCTTTCGTTTTCGGAATATTACTGCTTTTCGGTTGACAGTTTTTCTGTGAGCCATTTTCAATCGTCTGTCATAACTTAATCGGCGCACGATGCAACGGATATTTTATAGCCGGCAGGTGGTGCTGGTGTGCTTGCTGAAACTCTCTGCTGAAGGGGGGATGTGGTTTTCTTTCACGACGACGACGCAAGAAACCCAGCCAGCAGAAGCGTGTCTTATTTAATTCTTTTTAATAGGTTTCTATATATTCCACGATCGTTCTGTTTATGATCGTTATGCGATATGGGTGACAAAGACGAAGACCGTTTGCATCCTGCTTGCCTGAATTTTGTGGTTGTCTGCATTTCGCTTCCGGAAATGACAGGCAAACGGTCCACGTGCTCCAACAAATTAGGGTTAATGCGGTTACCAAGCGGAGGTTAATCAACTGGGTGGAACAATGTTGGTTTTGGCTGGAACTAATTGAATTCAAAATGCGACCCCTATCAGTTTCAACTTCTTGCCTCTGAGGTTGGAATTCAATTAATATATTTTCATATTTTCAGTCTCACTAATCTACTAACTTATTGTGTAAATCAGCGACGTTCTAGAAACACAAAATTCATTTCATGAGAAAGCCACGACACACAAAAGCACTTTGTTCCCACGAGACAGGTGCAGTTGCATAACAACCGTCTCCAGCCATTCGCCGTGTCAACAGCAACCAAAAACAGCATTGTCAACCGGGACTACATTAAAACCGTACGGGAGATAAAAGTAAGCAGTACACCAAGTACCGGAGGGGGAAACCAGTACAGTGCAGTGCCCCGAATGGACCCCTACAGGAGAAACAACCTGGAAAGTCCACAACCAGCACACACCAAGAAACAAGGTTATTCTCGACGTTCGTTCCCATCATCCATATGCTGCACTGCAATCATCGTGACGTAGCCTGCTGTGACAATCCCCATAGATCACAATCTCTTATCTCTTTGAAACTTTCTTTCTCAGCCGTCCGTTCACCATTCGCTCGCTGTGAACCACTCAACATAATTTCACGCTAAATTTATCAAAATTAAAACAAGATATGAAGTGCACGGGGAATGCAATTCCTCCTCTCCGTGGCGTGGCTTGAATGGTGTTTTATTGTTGATACGCGCGCCCAGCAAGACGGTACAGTTGCACTGAAGAAAACTGAGAAGAAGGCATTCAAAACAATGTCTTCGAGAATTGGTATAGGCAAGTCCGTCAACAATAATGCATTGGTGTTCAATTACGCCGGCGCGTGGGAGGAATGAGAATTGTTCTTAGAGAAATACTGAAACCATGGACGATTTTTTTGGAAGCTTCTAGTCATTCGTTGGCCGAATCGAAAATAATAAAATATGCAGACATATACTCCAGTAAATGAGTTCTTAAATATTTTAGGTTAAGTGTATCGATTATTTTTTGCAATTTTATTATGTAAGTTTAGCTTTAAATTCATCAGCAGTTTAGAGTCAGAATAATTCATAAATTACACAGCCCGATTTAACAACAGATTGGGAGGTTTTTGAAATCCTGGTGAGCTCCTTTTTATCCCTTTTTGTTTCTCTTTCATGTTTACGAGAAGAGGATATTTAGTATTCGTAAGAGTAAAATCTCGTTTTCAAGTTTTGTGTGTTGTCCTCGCTAATTGTAAGTCATTGTTGGATGGGATGGACCACAGATGGATGATCTGTTTCGAGAACAGTCTGCTTCACGTTGTGTAGCATCATGGTTAGTTGTTTGTCTTGTACTAATAATAGTGTTTCAGAGAGATGGATCCGTTTTCTACCGTAGCTGAGGGATCCTTAAGTTTGTGCAATTTATGATTTTTTAATGGGGCAGATTAAATGAAAAACGCGTGTGGTGTTGGTTACGGTCAAACAAGCAATGACAATTTTATTAATTCTTTAGCTAAGGCCTGTACTCAAAAAAATGCACCATTTTTATCCCTGTGTAACTTTTTTGTCCGTGGGTAAAAATTGATGAAAATCTTAGTATAACTAGTTTGGAGTAAATTGTTAACATCTGCAAATTTCATAACAATCGGTTCAGTGGTTATTGAGATGTCATCGAAACAAGAAAAAAATCACCGGAGAATTTTGCGCACCGTCCTGGAAAATCTGACTGCGACCATGAGATGGATCGGAACACAACTGGGAATCACCCATACAACTGTGTCTCGGGTGGTAAAATCGTTTAAGGAGTCCCAGACCACCGAGCGGCGGGCTGGAAATGGAAGAAAATCAAAGACAGCTGACCCTGTGAAGGCCCGGAAGGTGTTGGATTATTTCAAGTGTAATCCGAACCTTTCGATGCGCGACGCGGCTCTGAAGGCAAAGTGTTCCGCCTGGTTCGTTCAGCAAACCATGAAACGAGCTGGGCTTCGTGTATTCAAGGTCCACAAGGCACCGAACCGGCGTGATCAACAAACCACGGCGGCAAAATCCCGCGCAAGGAAGCTGTATCGCGAGTGGTTAACGAAACCGATGTGTGTGGTTATGGGTGACGAAACCTACATCAAGGCAGACGCAAAGCAGATACCGGGGCTGGAGTTCTACGTTGCCAAATCATGGTTTGATGTTCCGGAAAGAAAGTGGACAAATTCGCCAAAAAATACTTGCTCTGACAGGCCATATGCCAATGCGGTAAAGCGAGTAAACCGTACATCACAACGGGTACAATCAACAGCGAAATTTACCGCACCAAGTGTCTCCAGAAGCGTCTGTTGCCCTTCCTGCGGTCCCACGGAGGCGAGACACTATTTTTGCCGGACCTGACATCATGGCATCATGCAATTACGCGCGATCGACGTTGGATTGGTACAGAGACAATAACGTTGTTTTTGTACCAAAAACCGCCAACCCCCCAAATTCACCAGAGATTCGTTCGGTGGAAAGATTTTGGACCATAATGAAGGCCAAAGTTCGAAAATCGTCTAAGGTGTTTAAGAACGAGCTGGAGTTGAAGAAAAAATGGATGAAAGTGACCAAAAAGGTCGGCTCCACCATTGCACAAAATGTAATGAGGGGTCTTAAGGGAAAGGTGCGGGTTTTCAACGTTGGAAAGCAAATTGAATAAAGTAATTATGCCGAAACATAATCCATATGTATTACTTCATTCCCGGAAAGTTTCAAGAAAATCCGACTTAAATTTTTGGCGAACACTTATGTCTGGTGCATTTTTTCGAGTACAGGCCTTACATACTAATTCATGGGTTGCTTGGTTTAGACAGACTTGCCTCTAATACACCTCCACGACCCATTAGATGTTGTAATCCCATAGCTTCGCGACAAAAGCTCATCAGTTTAACCGTCTGCTGTTTCTTTGTCTGTGTTGATGGAAAGGCCGTTCACACCAAAATACGGACATAGTACTTATACTGTTTCTTAGTCAAATCACTACGAAATGGAATGAAACTTGTTATGTACATAACAAATACACAGAAAAACGTGAATCACATACATTGTTTACAAAAGCGCATTCTGTATTCAAGATGGCGCCGTCTGAACTAGCACGCAGGAAATCTATCTTGCACAAATGTTTGGAAAATCTCAATTCTACTATTCTATTCATCGCAAAATCGTTAAATGTGCCAAAATTAACTGTTGCAGATGTGATCAAACGTTATAAAGAGGGTCTAACTGTCGAAAAGAAAGCTGGAAGTGGTGGTGAACAACGACAAAGCAACACAAGGAAGGAGAAAAGAGTCCGTCCTGCTTTTCAGGCAAACCCAAAGGTGACAACACGGACAGTTGCGAAAAAAGTGCAAATGTCAACCGGTTTTGTGCAAAAAGTGAAGTCTAAGGCTGAATTGAGATCATTCAAAGCTCAGACATACCCAGATCGTAACGCAAAGCAACAAAATCGGTAAAAACACTCTCCAGAAAGCTTTATGAACAACTTCTCACAAAATTCCATTGTGTTGTCATGGATGACGAAAAATACAGCTTCAAAAAATTCAAATATTTCTCGGGAACGGAATTTTAATCTGCAATTAGCCGGAAAGATGCCCCTGAACATCTGAAACGGAAGTATAATACCAAAATCCCTGAAAAATATCTGGTCTGGCAAGCAATATGTTACTGTGGGCTGAAATCTCAGATTTTCGTAACCACAGGTACCATAAACGCTGAGATTTACCGGCAAAAATGCCTCAAAAAACGGCTCTTACCTTTCCTGAGAAAACTTCTGCAACTCAATCCTTTTTCTGGCTAGATTTGGCCAGCTGTCATTACGCTAAAGATACAACCACTTGGTATGAGCAGAATAACGTTATTTACGGTCCCAAGGATTGTTCTCCACCAAATTGTCCACAGCTCCACCAGATTGAAACATATAACGGGTGTCCACTAAATAATGAGAACGAAAAGAATGGGTCAGGAAAAAAATACCAGTGAAGTTTTGTTCAAACTGATTTATTTTATTAAAAGGGTCAACTTAAATCTTCAAACTAAGTTTAGTGAATATTGTCATATGGTCCGTGGTCCGCCGTGCGGCGCAGCTTAGTCGTTATGCTGGAACATGACCGTTGGACGGCAGCCACATCGATTTTTCGGATGCAGCTTTTGATCCTGTTGGTAAGTTGCTTGGTGTTCTTGGCCTTCCAATTATCCTTGTATACCATGGAGCTCAAAAGACCGAAGAAATCCTCGATAGGACGGCACTGTGGCAAATTTGTCGGATTCCGGTCTTTTGGGACGTATGGTATATTTTGGCTCTCCAAAAACGTTAGCGTTTTTTTTTGCGTAGTGCGATGATGCCTTGTCCGGCCAAAACACGTATTTGCCATCCGAGTGATGTTGTTTAAGAAATGGGATGAGTATTTTCTGCAAACACTCTCTTTGGCACACCTCCTGGTTGATGGCCAAACCGCTTGGTTTGAACCACGGCTTCGAAATACCCTTATCGGATATTACGATGTATAACATAACCTTCGATTCAAATTTGTGCTTGAACTTATACATTACTTTTGGAGGAGTAGTAGATTTGTCCTTAGTGTAGAATCGGTCGTTTCCCGGTATCTGAGACTTCGAAAGAGGAAAGTAGCTTTCGTCGTCCAGAACGAAAGATTTTCCGCCGTAATTCCGAGTCATCCAGCGGCATTGGGATTTCACGGTTTGAATCTGCTCATCTGTGTACTCTGGGGATCTGGTTTTCTTTCTACACACTATTCCTTCTTTCTTTAGCGTCTTGCAGATGAGTGACTTCGAACAATGGAACTTTCGGGCTGCTTCCCGTTGACTTACCGAATCCTTGTTGTTGAACATGCTGCGCAGCGAGCGGAGCGTTTTCTCATTCATTATTTTCGCTGGACGGCCGCAACCTTTCTTCCGGGTTACTCTCATGCATGCCAGGATACGGTATACGGTGGATACCGGAACTTTTTCACGACAAAAATGGTCCACCGTGTATTTTTTTCCACGATCTTCGTTCGCTTGAAAGAATTGTACAACGCGCGCGCGCAGTTCTTCCTGTTTCGACGGCATGCTGAACACGACTGAACATGTTAGAGTGAAATAAGAGTGTATGAAAATTTTCTGGAGAGTGCAACGATTCATTCATCTAAAGTGACATTTCTATGCGGCCGTTTTTGTTCTGATGGAAAAGTATTGAAATCATTCTCATTTTTTAGTGGACACCCGTTAGGTAAAGAAAGGAGAAAACCCAAAAAAAGTTGGGGGGGGGGAAATTTTTTTTTTAAAAAAAAAAAAAAAAATTGCCCTTTTTTTTTGGGTTTTTTTTCCCCCCCCCCCCAAAAAACAAAAATCCCTCCAGAAAAAAAAGGAGCAAAAACAAAACCCCTTTTTTCATTTTTTTTTTTTTAAAATAAAAATTTTTTTTTATAAAAATGTAGCGTTTTCGTCATAATTTTAAGAAAAAATACGGATAAAATTATTCGTCACGGTTTCGAAGGAATTCTCGATTTTTCCTGTAACACAGCTCATTAGGTTGGCGCACACCTTCTTCGTCCATCGTTTTAGCTAGCTTATTCCACCAGGTCTTCATCTGGTTGATGTCTTTGACAACCTTTCCCTTTGCCTTGAGTCTCCTCTTCATGATTGCCCAGTATTTCTCAATAGGGCGGAACTGGGGGCAGTTGGGTGGGTTAAGGTTTTTCGTAACAACCTTGCCCTCTTTCTCTGCATGCCATTCTTGAACGACTTTGCTGTAATGACAGCTTGCCAAATCTGGCCAAAACATTACGAGATGGTCGTGGGATCGAATGAACGGCAAAATTCGTTTTTGGAGACACTCTTTTTGGTATAGTTCCGACGTCATTGTCTTATTTGTAACGAAAACTTTCGTTTTTTTGCCACAGCTGCAAATGCCCTGCCAAATTATGAATTTTCGTGCAAATTTGTCGGCAAAAACAAATTTAAATTTGGCTGGAACATCCCCCCGAGCCGTTGCCAAGTAAAATTTTTGGAATGCATGATAATATGGCAATCTCTCGATAATTTTTTATATCTGCTTTTTTGCCACTTTTGAATATCGGAATTAAAAACGATTCTTTCCAAATTGATGGAAGAATACAGGATTCTAGAGAAAGGTTAAACAGCCAAAACAAAGGTTTTGCTAGCTCCATTGATACTGACTTTAAGAATACTGGAGGCAAACCATCTGGTCCTGCACCCTTTGATGCATCCAAAGTATTTAGAGAAAGAAAGATCTCGTTGAGGGATATATTATCAACTGAAATGTCACTCAGTGGCTCAGGAAGGTGTGTAAAGTATTGATAATCCCTGTCATTTTCGTCATGAGATGTGTAAACATCTTGAAACAAATCTGCAAATAAATGACTGATCTCATAAGTAGTTTTTCCGATTTTATCGTTAAGTTGAATTTTGGCTGGAAAACTCTTCGATTTTTGTTTATCCTTAGCGAAGCTGAAAAATGATTTTGGATCTAACTTAATGTTATTTTCTACTTGAATGTTATACTCTTCATACGCATTTTTTATTTCAAAATTTAACTGCTCACATATTGTCAAATAAATTGAGAGGTTAACATCATTTTTGTCTTTTTTGTAAGCTTTATGAGCTTTTTGCTTTCTATTTTTAAGATTCGTAATTGTTCTATTGTACCAAACTGGAGCTTTAGACCTATTTGATTGTTTATGTTGCTTCTTGGGTACTGTTGACTCTAATATATTGTAAATGATTTGGTAGAACGTATTCACAGCTTGCTCTAGGTTTAAATTGCGAATAACAGTTTGCCAATCGATAGAGTTTAACTTATTTTTGATAACTCCGTAGTCCGCTTGTCTAAAATCAAAATATGGTTTGGACAGATCACCATCCCACTTTGTGGTGTTGTCATGTATAAATATGGAGTATTCAATTGCTGTGTGGAATACCTCATTCTGCCAATAAGGAGCAGGTGACTCCGTCACACAGAAATCATCAGCCACGTTTGTAAATAATAAATCTAAATAACAGTTGTTACGATTTCTGACATGATTAACTTGCTAAAGTCCCATCTCCGAACATTTGCCAAATAGCGAATGAAGCGTTTCATTGTCACCCACAATTGGTATCAAAAAAGATTCATTGTCGTTATCAACAATAAAGTTAGTAGTCCGTTGATTAAAGTCACCATATATATGAACATTTGATTCAGGTGCAAATTTTGAAATAATATTATCAGCAGTTTCAAAGAACAATTCATATGATTCTTTTTTTGCACTTTCTGGAGGAAAATACACTACTGCAAAAATATGAGTTTGATTTTCAATGACGGATTTGACCCATTTGACCCATGACATGATCAAACTCCTTGAATTTACTGGATGCAATTTGTTCTCACCCTGGATGGCAACGATTGGCAGGGCACTTCGTATTTTACTTCCCCCACAAAGGAAGTGAGCTCCGTGGAGAAGTTCATTTCACAAAAGTTCCCCAAGAAGGTGCCGCTGGGGTTGACAATCAGCGAGAAGGGGATGTCAACGCCGCTCTTCTTTCGCTCCGGAATGTCCGAGAACGGGGAAATTTGTAGTACGAAATGCCTGCCGGAAGTTGCGTCGTTTATCAAGAAATACCATAAGGGCGAAGACGCGGTGTTCTGGCCGAATCTGGCGTCGGCCCACTACTCGAAGCGATCGTTGGAGGAGATGGAGCGGCTGAATATCGATATGATTCCCATCCCAAGCAGCACAACTTGTTTCAATAGAGCAGAAAAATCTCTCTTGAAACAAATTAGGGATAGTTTTGTTTGGCTATGTACTTCAAAATCATAACATACATAACAGGAACGGAAAAAGCGCAAGGGTGGAGCCTGTTTGCAACTTGACATTGTTTCTACAGAGTTGCAATAGTATTTTGTAAAACTTTCAAATATTTTAAATTGCGTTGCAAAAAAGTGAAATGATACCGAATTGAAAAAGAAGGCGTGGATAACTTTTTTTTAAATGGATATCGTTATCAACCAAACATTCGTGTTCAAAATACAGAGAACTAAAATGATCTAAGAATCGTGTTGGAATAAGTTTATTTTTTAAACGCTTTCAGATTCATGGATCAATATTCCGTTCTACTACGAAAAATATAAACGCCCTTGAATAAATCCTCGAGAATATAGCATTGCTTAAGAAATTGAAATTTTTAACATTTGAAAAAATCAGATTTCTGATTAATTTTCACAATAATAAATCGTCATAGGTTCATGTTAGGTTCAAACTGTGGAAGAATGAATAATATTTTAATATCTCATTTTGTACTGCAAGAGTTTGGCATATGGCTTCTACGAACAAACCAAATACACTACCGGCTTAAATAAATATGAACCTTAACACGTTCCGTGCTTCTATGATATTTACCTATGCAGAAATCTTTAAATTATATATATCTGGACAATACCGACAGTAGTAGTCTGATAGTGTTTTTTTTTTGTTCACGTATTCCTGATTGACTTAGAATTAAAATATACTGAATTCCACATACTTTAATATTAATAAATTTTATATTAAATTTAACTAATAGTTGCCTATTTGCTAAAGTACTGAAAAGATGATGTTTAACTGGCATTACAAGTAAAACAACAATGTCCCATACGCCTTCAACAAAAGTGTACAATCCATTGGAACAAAGATTAAGAATAATTCAGAAGCTACACCATGCTTTTTACTTGAAACAACGGAAGAACAATTGAGTGAGGATTTCCTAGAAATCCTAGTACTACTATCCTTCCATATATTCGAAGTCTGAATTTGATTATCCGTTTTTTGAATTTGATTATCCGTAATTTTGGTATAAGTCATACATTTTTTCCAATTTTATTATAAAACATAGTTAAATGCGTTACTTCAATAACTATAGGCACAAATGTTTCAAAGTGTAGTTACCCAGCAAACACAAAATCGTATATGATAGCGGATATATGTACAACGTGGAGATTATTTATATATGGAAATATCCAACCGTTCTTAACATGTTTTTGTTAAGAACTTATTGTGAAATTAAGTGCAATCATTTAATTGCATTGTTTATGACGAAAAACTACTAGCCAGAAAAAATCAATCGTATGATTGCTTAAAGAAGCTTAATAAGTCATTTCCTGTAATGAACCCCGAGAAGTAAAATAACTTACTTTTAAAAGATGGAAACTTCATCTCATAATTTAAGTAGGTCGTTGAAACCAATCTTGATAAAGTTGGTCTTGATAAGATTATTTTTATTGTTAGGTACTTTAGGTATTTCATTTGAAGCTTTATTCGCTTAACTCAACACAAAGTTTCTTATCAAAAATTGATATTGAACAACTTTTAAACATTTTTAATATGATTATTATATGATTAATCGATTATTCCACATTCATAACATTAGAATACTTACTATACAGATATTATTGCTTGGGTTTTGATTTAAATGAGCCATTTGAAAAATATACAATCAAGTACTGATATATTGAAAATTAAATCAATACCTAAATTTTACTATGTGATGAATACATTAGATATAGTTGGGAACATAGCAAAGATTATGTCCTTAAAATTCTGTCTAAGGGTGATTCCTGTAAAATCATTGATTTTGTTTCTATGTAAACAGTTGACAGAATAAATTCAAAAAACATAACAGTTTATGCCATTACGCACAAATAGTAATCTCACAACTGTTTATTTTGTTTGGGAAGATAATTTATTTCAGTTTTACGTAGGTAGCTATTTTATTTATATTAATTAGCTGGTACAGCTAAAAATAAAAATATCATGCTTTCACTCTTTGAGTGATCCATGTTTAATAGTAAAATAGTAATAACCACTACCATACAAATCTTAGCGTATAGAAGTTGTATAATGAGCACTTCAAACCATTTTCTTTGTTAGGCCAATACAATAACAACAACCGCTAGAAATCAACCCTTATTGATTATTTTTAAATTCATATCAAAACACATTTGGTCGGTAGTGTGAATTTCATTTGGATATATTTCAACCATCATCACTGTTGTGATAATGTGCAATTGAACGTTGCAATCACGTAACATTTTTCAATGAATTTCTGCTGCGCTCTCATTATGTTGCACCTATGGCTCAAAAAACGCATTCTGAAAACCTTAAGTATCAGAGCGCTTCATTGGAACAAGAGTGAAACATATTTGTTATGTTGCACTGGAGGACAAAATATTGAATAATAAACATCACATACACTGGAAAATATTAACTTTGCAACGTCATGATTAAATTTACTTAGCTGCAAGTTTACAAAAACAAACAGGTCTCGACTTACTCCAATGTTTGTTTTAAATGGTCTTGGCAAACCATTTGAG
This sequence comes from Aedes koreicus, assembly GCA_024533555.2. Classification (NCBI taxonomy): domain Eukaryota; kingdom Metazoa; phylum Arthropoda; class Insecta; order Diptera; family Culicidae; genus Aedes; species Aedes koreicus. The sequence continues at coordinate 37,598 of JAHHFK020001541.1, read as the reverse complement.
CAACAACAATGAAATATCTAGTATATCGTGTACGTGAAATATATTCTGCTGTAACAAAATATGCTTTTTGTTACTGCAGAATTACTAAAATGAAACATGAAAACTAAGTATTGAATATAAAAGATGTTTCGTGTGCTACTTGGGAAGTCGGCGAACCCGCCCAACCTCCTCCAGCTATGTCTCATCGAGAATTTCTGGGCCAACCTGAAGCGTTAGATCTACCCCAACAATTTTGTCGCGAAAACTGAGGAGGAATTGATAACTAAAACGAAGAATGAACTCAAAAACACGCATGTTTTCGTCCGCCATGGCGAATGTTCCGGTTAACTACCGGAAGGTCGCTCGCAAGGGTGTAGAATTTTTTTGCAAGTAAGCTTAAATACTTACCATCCATGGGAAATTTACCAAAAGCAATTATCTGTCTTAGCTTTTTTTTTATCACCATCCGAAATTCCATTTTTTTAATGCAAACGTTAGATGATGTGCGGGCAAGTTATATTTATGACATATCTGCACGAACTCCTTTGCAATTGGTGACACACGCCAGCCACGTGATTTCAAGGTAGTTGCAGCAGTTCAGATAGTAACTTCTTTCTACCGTATGCGTAATAATATTTGCACCAAAAAATTGCAAAAATTTCTGTATAGATTTTATTTATCTATTCAAAAGGGAAGTGTTTCTGAGAGTCTTGAACTATATTAATCATCGATCGAGTTTCCATTTGCTGCAATTACGGCCTCCACACGCTTCCAGAATGAACGACAATAAAGGGTATCCCACATCAAATTGCATCACGAAAACAGCAAGTTAGGAGTGCTATTTGGTGGTGGTACTTTTATCGCTGTCAGTTTTGCGAAAATTGGAAAAAATGGCGTCACCCGAAAAACAACGTCGCAAATTGACGTTGCGCAAACAACTGAAAAATCTTCAACTCTTTCATCGGAACATCGGAGAACAACTCGGAATCGTGCAGTCAACGGTGAGTCGTGTGATTTAACGTTACAACGAAACTTTGAGCTTCGACCGGAAGGAGAAATGCAATTAGAATGGATGTTCTATTAGCGATCAGGATCACAAGCATGTCGTGAAAGCGTTTAAGCGGATGTGGCCAAAAAGTTGAATCTGTCCAAGTCTTTTGTTCAGAGAGCCAAGGAACGAGACGGAGTTCAAACGTAAAAAGTGCAGAAGGCCCAAAATTGTGACGAACGGCAAAATACGGTGGGAAAGTCACGGGCCCGGAAACTGTACACTCAGATGCTGACGAAGCACACTTCCGGCAGCTTCCGGGGCTACTGTTCATCACCGCCCAGCACAAGTTTGATGTTCCGGAGGAAGTAAGGAAGCAGAAACTTTCAAATTTTGCCGAGAAATACATGATTTGGCAAGCGATCTGCTCATGTACAAAGGGGCTGTTCATAAACCACGTAGACTTTTCTGGGGGGAGGGGGGTTCTGACCAAAGTCTACGCTCCATACAAAATTTCAAAAAATTGTATGGATAAAAGTCTACGAGGGGGGGGGGGGGGGGGGGTTGAGATTTTCAAAAATGAGTCTACGTGGTTTATGAACAGGCCCAAACGAAGTGCGCCGTTCGTGAGTACCGGGACTGTAAACGGGGAGATCTACCTCAAGGAGTGTCTGCAGAAGCGTCTGTTTCTCTGTTGAAGCAACACGAGGGCCCTATGATCTTATGGCAGGATCTAATGTTGTCCCGTAGTGGTACGAAGCAAACAAGGTCTCTTACGTACTCAAGGACACGAACCCTCCCAACGCACCGGAACTAAGGCTCATCGAAAAATACTGGGCTATTTTGAAGCAGGCACTGCGGAAGCATCCCAAGGAGTTCAAAACTGAGGAAGACATGAAGAAAAAGTGGGTTTCTGTACAGATGTTGTTCAGAACCTTATGAGTCGAGTTAAGCGTAAGGTGCGTGCTTACGGTTATGGTATTGAAGTTGAATGAAATAAATATGCCAAAAGTTTACTAACGGGTTATTTTCTGTCCGAAAGTTTGAAAAGGATCGGTCAACTAGGTTATTTTCTACAGCGTTTTTTCCGTGATGCAATTTGATGTGGGACATACTTTAATGTAGCCTGGATCCATTTTTCTGCTACGGGTCAATTGGCGGACACATATCCTTCGCCCAGAACGGAAGACTTTCCGGCAACCACTTTTGAGTGTGGTTCGATGTGTATCTTTGGAGCCCCATCTTGTTGAAATTCATCATTTGGCTTAATTTAGTATTGATCTTTGATCCACGTATTAACATACTTTCGTAAAATCCCGATGTAGATTTCCTTCCCGATGTTAAATTTTTGCCATCGAAAGCCATCAATCCAAACATCATAACGCTAGAAGGATGCTTGGTCAGTTACACGTTTTTATGTTCGTCGGTCACGTCTTTTACCGGAAGAGAACTAATATGGCGATCGGTTCTGGAATTTGAAACAGGATCGACCGAAATTTACCGGATTTTTTTCACTTGAGGAAGTTTAATAATTTCTTACATCGCTCGCGTCGTAGCTCCCGGGTGCGGTTGGTAATCATGTGATTTTTTGTTCCGTGCCTTCGACTTCAAACCCGCAATCTTCCTTTACGACCTTGCGTGCCGTAAAGTCGCTGACCCCGCGATCCTTCGCCATTTTCCTCATTAAACGCACTGCATTTGCCCGAATCTTCCTTTTGGTGGCAGCGATAACCCTCGTAATCCAAGCTGACCTTGGACGACCTGTGGCCACCTCCACGGTCCATCGGGACACTCCCACGGTGATTGAAATGTCTTTTTGCCACAATAGTGTGTGGGACAAATCACGAATACGCTGCCACTTTTCAGTCTTCACTCTAATTCATGCTTTATTGCATAAATTTTCATTTTTATGTTGTTTAATTTCTCCTTTCGAATTAGATTAGATCGTTTTCAAATTTCCCACATATCCTTTTGTACATTGTTTAGAATATATCGTTATATTTCATCAAATTTCTAAAAAAAAAAGATCTTCACTATATTCATGTTCTTTGATTCCAAGTACCATTCACCCTTCTCCCGAAATTGTACGTTCTGGCGCACTGCTATTTCTCTGCCAGTGGAGAAATTGGCAAGCAAAAGATTGCAATCGGACGATAAGGTGCTCTCCATTGAACGAGCCGGCCAACCAAACCGTACTGCAAGCAATTTCACTGTGGTGGTGGGAGTGTGTCCGCAGATGGGAAATCAAACTTGCTGAAATCGAAATAAGGTTGAAGAAAAAGAGACGGAAAAATATTGCACCAGAAATCGGAAAATGATTAATTATGAGTATGATAACCTTTCAATGGAAGAGAACTTTTTTTTCTGCGATTGGAGCTGCTTCGTTATTGTGATGAAAGGAAGGTATTTTTTGCAGGGCTTGGCAAAAAAAACTTGGGCTGAATGGGATCGATCCGCACAGCATGATTAGTCAGGGTTCGGCCACGTGGTCTATTTCGATGATCACGATTCTGGTTTCATTCATTTTTGTCAAAGAAAGTGGATAATAGTACGTGTTTGTATTTGCTATAAACTTGTAGATTCAACAACGACCGTCGATTTCCCTATCACCTTAAATAAGCCACTAATCTCAGCACAATGCCAGCTCCTGTAACCAAACAAATCAGTAACTTAACCCAGTGTCATTATCTGTAATCCGAACAACCAATTCAAACCTGTCACCGAGATTACAAATCAACCACCGCAGGCAACCGATATCGCTCTTTCTATCTTACCCAACAAATCGCCACTTGCTGCAGCCGGAATATTTAATTAGCTAAATAAATTTGATTATGCAAATCAACGCAGCGCCGCAGATTCTTTTCACATCGGAAAACTTCAAGAACCCGCCGTTGTTATTGGCTCAGACGACACAGCGCGCCGGAAAAGTACTCTTGAACCTTCGACCAACCAACTCAGGGGTGCTTACTGCTTCCCCCCTGTGCTGCTTTTTTCACGCCCCACAGCAAAGCCATTTGCCGAACGGAAATCGGGCATATTTGTAAGTATCAAATGCCTCCGAGCGCACTCCTGCCTCTCGTCCTGTTCCTCAGGAGAATCCTTACACAGATTCCGCTCATAAATTAGAATCGGAATATTAAGTAGTTGCAATTGTTTGGGAAAGGAGACCAGCAGGGAGATATTGCGTGTCCCAAATAAATCTTCGGAGGACTCGCTTGGAAGGTGATCGCGGCTTTTCGTTGGGTGGGAGTATTAAATTATTAATTTATCACTGTCACCTCTGTGCTAGCCTGTGCGCTCTTCAGTGCCTCTGAACCCGAACGGACCACGAGCCCTGCCTCCCCCGGGAGAGTATGGAGAATTGTAATCTATTAAAATTTTCTGTCCTTGCAGCCAACGCCGGGAAGGGGTTAACACGCTTGGTAGTACCTTCATCATGCAGCCTCCTGGAACTGAGCGTCGATTGCCGAAGATATTCGGGTGTGAACCCTTCTCCGTCGCTGGGAGCAAATTTGTCTAGATTATAAATTAAACTTTGACAAAGTTTGTGTCTCATCTGCATTTTGCGGGTTGGTGTTAATTTCTGGCGGCTGTTTGCTAATTGAAACATTACGCCACCGCGCACCGCCCCATCACCGTTTTCGTTATTGTCACCATCTGAGGCCGAAACATGCACGTAGGTCGGCTCGGTTGCCGTCTTGGGAGTTCATTTGCTGAGTAGGACTGTTGATTTAAGTGAAAAGAATAATCAATTATATCAAAGTTGAGCAAGGAAATTGTAATTACCAAGTTTTGGGATTGTTTGCACAGCACTCGAGCGGTGCTGGAAAGGATGAATTTGATTGATAAGTCAGCGAGACTTGGGTAAATTTGAAGAATCATGCGGGATGTTCAGCAGTCATAGCATTTTCGAAATAACTGTTGAGTTCCGTCGGGCATCACTCCAAGGTATTTCAGTACGTGCTTCGAAGTTGTTTTGGTTTTAAATTCCGTTTCAGTTTATATTTGGCCACTTTTTTTCAATTACTGTTGCGCATCTAGTTGTCATAGCGAGAAATTAATAATACCATATTTATCCAGAAGGATTTTTTATTCACTGGTAAAAATTGAGAGTCATGAAAGAAAATTCTGCAGTTTCCAAAATCGACTTTGAATACCGTGCTTAAAGGTTACAGTTCGTTCGTTCGTTCAATGAGACCAAGACCGGTGTGGCCTCTGCTGTACACAGATGTTGTCTCCATTGTAATCGGTCCATGGCTGTACCTCGCCAGCCTCGCTGTCTGCGAAGAGTCCGCAGGTCGCCTTCTACTTGATCTATCCACCTTTCTCGTTGCGCGCCTCTTCTTCTTGTACCCGTCGGTTCGTTTTCGAGAACCATCCCAACAAACATCGGTGTTGAATTAGAGCTTGTTCAAACAAATTTGGAGAAGCTATTCAGCTATTCTAGAAGAAACAGCTGAATAGCTTCTCCAAATTTGCTTGAACAAGCTCTAATTCAACACCGATGTTTGTTGGGATTTTCACAGGGCTGTCGTCCGACATCCTTACGACATGCCCAGCCCATCGTAGTCGACCGATTTTTGCGATGTGTGCGATGGGAGGTTCTCCCAGCAACTGATGCAATTCGTGGTTCACTCGCCTCCTCCACGTTCCGTCTTCCATCTGCACTCCACCGTAGATCGTACGCAGCACCTTCCGTTCAAAGACTCCAAGGGCGCGTTGGTCCTCCACTAGCAATGTCCATGTTTCGTGGCCGTAGAGAACTACCGGTCTAATTAATGTCTTGTAGATGGTCAACTTTGTGGTTCGGCGAACTTTGTTCGATCTTGGCGTCCTTCGGAGTCCAAAGTAGGCACGATTGCCAGCCATAATGCGCCTTTGTATTTCTCTGCTGGTGCCGTTATCGGCGGTCACCAATGAGCCCAGATACACGAATTCGTCTACAACCTAGATTTCATCACCGTCGATCTGAACGCTGATTTGAAATCGATGAAAAGATGATGTGTGGGCACGTTATATTCGCGAAATTTCTGCAGTACTTGCCGAATCGCGAAAATCTGGTCCGTAGTAGCGCGGGCACCCATGAATCCCGCTTGGTATTGCCCCACGAACTCCTTTGCAATTGGTGATAGGCGGCGGCATAGAATTTTGGAGAGCAACTTGTAGGCGGCGCTCAGTAGCGCGAAGGCACGATAATTGCAGCAATCCAGCTTGTCGCCCTTTTTATAGATGGAACACACTATTCCTTCCATCCAATCTTCCGGTAAACATTCCTCCCACATCTTGGTAATTACCCAGTTCAGTGCCCTGGCAAGTGCTTTTTGGTTTTTTAGCAGACCAATTTCCTCCTCAACATTCTGAAGGGTTGGGGTCGGGATCCTGTCATCTTCTGCGCGTGATCCTAGATTTATTACCGTGCCACTTTCGTTCGCTGTAATATTGCCGTTCAGGTGCTCTCCTGTAGGAATGTTGCCTTCCAGGTCAATATGTTGCACATACCGGCATGTGGTACGTAACCTTTGCGCAAGCTGTTCAGCTTCTCGTAGAATTTGCGTGTGTCGTTAGCACGGTACAGTGCTTCCATTTGGGGCTTTTTCCTCTGGGGCTTTTTCCTTCGAAGAATATAATTTTAACTAGAAAATAAGAAGAATGATTAGTAATTTCCATTTAATTCCAACTACCTTTATTGCTTATCTTGACAGATACGCGTATTTCGTCTACAATGTGCAGACTTCTTCAGTGTCGTGTACTAATACTCAACTATTAGTACATTAGTATACTAACGAGTATTAGTACACGACACTGAAGAAGTCTGCACATTGTAGACGAAATACGCGTATCTGTCAAGATAAGCAATAAAGGTAGTTGAAATTAAATGGAAATTACTAATCATTCTTCTTATTTTCTAGTTACAGGTATTCCACTAAACAGCTCACACTCTCCATAATATAATTTTGCCTGTTCCTTGCCTGTCTATATCGTTCCACATTCGCTCTCGTAGGGTGTTGCAGCATTCAGCACCGTCGAGAGTTTTGAGCGCATACATACTGCAACTAGGTAGTTGTCCGAGTCTATATTCACGCTGCGGAAAGTGCGAACGGTGATGATATCGGAGAACAATTTCCCGTCGAATAGAACATGGTCAATTTGATTCTCTGCTCATTGGTCAGGTGATCTCCAAGTGGCTTTGTGGATGTCTTTACGGGGGAAGAAGGTACTTTGGACCACGGGAGGCCGCAAAGTTTACGCATAGGCCATTATCGTTCGATACAGTATGCAGGCTGTTAAGCCCTATTACCGGTCTGTACATTGCCTCCCGTCCTACCTGAGCGTTCATGTCACCAATGACGACTTTTACGTCCCGCTGCGGGCAGCCATCATACACCTGCTCTAGTTGCGCGTAGAACGTTTCTTTTTCGTCATCGGGTCTCCCGTCGTGTGGACAGTGTACATTAAAGATGCTGTAGTGGAAGAATCGACCCTTGATCCTCATCTTGCACATTCTCGCCTTGATCGGAAACCATCCAATCACGCGTTGACGCATTTTGCCCAGCACTACAAAGCCGGTGTCCAGCTCGTTTGTGGTACTACAGCTCTGGTAAAAAGTAGCCGCTCGGTGCCCGCTTTTCCATACCTTCTGTCCTGTCCAGCAAACTTCCTGCAGTGCTACGACTTCGAAGTTACGTGGTTGAAGTTCGTCGTAGATTATACTATCGCAGCCAGGGAAGCAGAGCGATTTGTAGTTCCATGTTCCGAGTTTCCAATCGTAGTCCTTATTTCGTCGCCTACGATTGTTCCGGTCCGTATTAACTTCTGTATTATTTGTAACATTGATTTTTTAAGGGTGGCTTGTTGGGCCTTCCCCAACCCCCTGTCTCGCCGGAGGACCATCGTGCACAGCACTGTTTAGAGTCCCACGCTGGCACGAGGACGATAATCAGCCGCTCCTAACATGTAGAACAGACGCTGTTTTGAGCCGCCTCTGACATGGAGAACAGACGCCTAGATAGACTGCACCCTTTGAAGAGGGCAGCCACTCTTCCCTGTCAGCATAAGACCAAGGTCCCACCGGAGTTGGTTACCCCATCTTTCCTATGGTTACTCATACCCTAGTCAGCACCACGGGGAGGTAGGAATAGGAATTACTGGACAAGAGGCTAAGGATCGCAGTAGAATCTATAGTATACCTGCAGGTACGCGAAGTACCAATGGTACGCATTGTCTAGTCATTTACCAACCAGGGGTCTCAAACCACCATAGAAACATTTTTCGCCTCCAGAAAACCCCACATGCCAAATTTGGTTCCATTTGCTTGATTAGTTCTTGAGATATGCAGAAACTTCTGTTTCATTTGTATGGGAGCCTCTCCTTCTAGAGAGGGGAGGGGTCTCAAACTACCATAGAAACATGTTTTGTGTTTAAAAACGTCCGCATGCTAAATTTGGGTTCCTTTGCTTGATTAGTTCTCGAGATATGCAGAAAGAAGCACCTTATTTCGCTCCTCGTGGTTGCACTCACCGACTGGCTACAAAGACATCACTGGCTTAGGCAACGGACATTTTAGCACACTACAGCATAAATTATGGCTGCCTAGGAACGGTTGCCTAGCCAACGGCTTGCTAGCAACAGCCTGCAGAGCAATCAGCTACCTGACCAATTTGTTGCTCGCCAGTGCTTCTTCTATGTCACTTGCCACTGCCAGCTGCCAAATCCAAAGTGGTGCCTTGCCGCTCAGCACTGCTGAATGAAGCTAGTGCACCCCCTAGGGTACATGCCATCGTCAAGCGCCAGCTGCCAATCCATACTGGCTCGTTGCTCCGCACTGCTCCGATACTGCCAAACGACTGAAAAAAATTGCGAAGGTGTCCCCCTTATATATCGTGCACTGACACGCATGAGACGTTCCTTACGTAAATTTGAAATCTGTGCTAGGAAAGTACTGTGCATTTAGTAAATTTACTCTGAAAAATCAGCATTATAAGACATCACCTTATATTTGCGTTAATTTCAATAGTTCAATGTTAAAAATCAATAATTTTCAAAATTGAAATCAAAGCGTAGAAAATGTCCCGATCGATTGGTGCAATCATTTTGTAAACCGATCGTGAAATGACTTAGTTATTAACGTTCAAAATCTATATATTTTTCGTGACGCTCCAAATTTTCGCTATTCGAACGTGTAGTACTACGCCAAAAATGCCCGCTCTTTGCCCTTGACACCACTCATACGGTTCAGGAAGTCATTGTTATCTCTGTAAAAAATAGTGTCCCGCCTCCTTGAGACCGCAGAAATGGCAGCAGGCGCTTTTGGAGGCACTCGTCTCGGTAGATTTGCCCATTCATGGTACCCGTCGTGATAGATGGCTGGCTCACCACTCCACCCCCACAGATGACCAAGAGTTTTTTGGTGAATTTGTCCACTTTCTTCTTCCTTAACTTTGTAGGAACGACCAACCGTGATGTGGCAACATAGAACCCTTGTAGACGTCAAGATCAGTACGTTTCATCGTTTATTTAAAAAAAACTTCCGCCTTCTTCGCCACATCGCGGATTGAAAGGTTTGGTCGACGCTTTAACAGATTCAACACCTTCCTAGTCTTCACCGGATCAGTTTTCTTTGCTTTTTAGCCACTGCTTGTCCGCCACTAGGTCTTTTGGGTCTACTTGACCACCTGGGACACCGTCGAATTTCACAAATTCTAGGTATTTTCTGGCCCATCTGTGGGACGCTGTCAGATTTTTTCGTGGAACTGCTCCTGTTCCGATGCCATCTCAATAAACACATGACAAATTGTGATGAAACATGCTAACGTGAACAGTACACTCTTTTTAATCTTATTCCTCAATCAATATTTCATTTTTTTTTACTAAAACGCTAAAAAGTTACAAGTTAAGAATTATGTCTCTTATTTTTCGGGTACAGTCTTTAGATGAAACAATAGTGAGTCAAACTGTTTTTATATAGAATTCCATTTATAAGATTTTTACATCTATATATTTATAAGATTGTTTTATCCATTATGTAAAACAAAGATATTCAAATATAAAAACCGATTTGAATCAACTGTAAGGATACTCTTGGGGCCTCACTCACAGAACGTAATGGTGGTTTTGCATTGAGACAATAAGCCAAATTTTAAGTAACGCTCGAAAGCCGATTTTCACTGACTTACCAACTTTAGTAATGCTATTGGGGTTACTCACAAAGTGTGATGGTGGTTTTTCATTGGGAAAATAAAGATTATTTAAGGACAGCATCGTTAATTATGAGTACACCTTTGAGGTTCTGTATGAAAAAGACTATAACTTATTTTGACAGCTGTTTAGTGTCAATGTGTTGCTTGCCTTGTTAACAAACGAAAACCTTCATTAAAAGTTAAAGTTTTACTTCAAGCGGAACAATGCGAGGTCTTACGGAAGAAAAGCGAAAATCGATTGTGACCAAGTACTGCACGGAAAAGCGATTGTCGCCAATTAGCAAAAGAAGAAGGTCTGTGCGGTCCAAACTGCAATCAACCGGTTTATCTGTACCCGACCGTGGTAGAAATACATTTGCTAAGTTTTTGAAGGAAAAAGGAGGTATCCATCAGAGATTGCGTAAAAAAGTGTGGAACGACGATTGGAATTGTCCAAAGAAGCGAAATTTCCTGAAGACGTACCAAAATCAAAAATGTCCGAAACGCAGCCAAATTCAGGCAGATTCCGTGAAAACTCGAGCTAGGAAGCTGTACGACGACGTTTTGAGCAAAAATGACATGTGCATTATCATGGATGACGAGACGTACGTCAAATAGGACTACAGGGCACAGTTTTACACCGTGAAGCGTGGAACGGATGTCCTTAATTCGGAGAAATCGATTTTTTGCGAAAAATTTGGAAAAAGGTGTTGGTTTGGCAAGCAACTTGCCAGTACGGTATGAAATTGGCACCTTTTTTCACTACCGCAAATATGAACGCCGAAATGTACCGGAAGGAATGCCTACAGAAACGAATTCTGCCACTAATCCGAAAACACAACGGTTTGACACTGTTTTGGACTGAGTTGGCATCCTGCCAATATGCGCGTTCCACCTTGGACTGGTATGAAAAGAACAATGTCCAATTTTTGGAAAAGGCGATGATTCCTTTAAATTGTCCACAAATAAGACCCATGAGAAATTTTGGGGAACATCAAGGAGAAGGTACAAGAGCTCGCCAGATCTACGAAAAATTAAATAATACTGATGTAATGGGCTTTTTTGATGGTCAATAAACAATGTAAATGAATTTGAGTTGCAAAATTAATAAAATATATTCAAATACAGCAAGGTGTACTCATAATTAACGATACAGTCCTTAGCACACTTGCTAATTGGTTATAAATACTTCTATGTGACTCATTTTAGTCGCAAAAAAGTTGCTTCAACCATTTATGATGGTTGGGAGGATGTGAATGGGCCATACGACAGTTCTAAAAATGATCTATCAAACATGGACCATTGAAGATCCGTCTCTTTAAAGACCAATTCTATGTTTCAGCTAAAAAGTTTGATGTATTGGAATATACCTAACATACCATTCCAAATTATTAACTAGCAGCAAGTGGTGGTTAAATTACTTCCCCGCATACCTCATACAATTTCAAACACGGCTTGGAAATTTGAACGGTCTCTATATTATTCCGAAGCGCAAATATAAAGCAAGCTTATGGCAAGAGCAGCATGTCGAATAGAAATTTTACAAATAGCGACCGTCACGAAATATGGAAACAAATGATTATAAAATTCACTACACATTGCTAAGTCGTCCTACGTCACCTTTGCGTAGAACCTCAGTTTTTCTCAACAAAATAAAGGGTGTATTCGATAAAAATGGCACACAGAAAATCTTCTGTAACTTTTGAATCGTATGAGTAAAAAACCTAGAAATTTGAGTAGATCTTATCCATAGTGTATTATTTACATCTGCCAAGTTTCATAGTTATACATTCAGTAGTTCCAGTCATGTCGTCGAAACAAGAAATTGTCCGTGAGAAAATTTTGTGCACTCACAATCAAAATCCAGGGGCGTCCCACCGGTGGATTGCTAAAAGGCTTGGAATTGCAAATACAACTGTGTCTCGTGTAATAAGAACCTTCAAGGAGCGTCTGAGTGTCCAAAGGAAGGAAGGGAGTGGTCGTAAAAGTGGTCCAATGGACAGTAAAATGGCCAGGAAAGTCGTACAACAATTCAAGAAACGTCCAAACATGTCAATTCGAGATGTCGCTAAAAAGTCTAAGGTGTCAGTCGGTTTTGTGCAGAAAACCATGAAGCGTGCTGGGTTACATGTTTACAAAGTGCAAAAAGCCCCAAACCGGAATGAAAAACAAAACATCACTGCGAAAACCCGCGCCCGGAAACTTTACACGAAGCTGCTCACCAAATCCGGTTGCATCGTGATGGATGACGAAACATACGTCAAGGCCGACTTCCGTCAACTTCCTGGGCAAGAATATTTCGTTGCCAAGTCGAAGTTCGATGTTCCGGAGGATGTTCGAAAGAAGAAACTATCGAAATTTGCAAAGAAGTTTCTAATCTGGCAGGCGATTTGCGGATGTGGTGAAATAAGTGCTCCCTTCATCACTTCCGGAACAATAAACGGTGCGATTTACACGGAAGAGTGCCTTAAGAAGCGTCTCTTGCCATTCATTAAGAAGCACAAAGGATCAACTCTGTTTTGGCCTGATCTAGCATCCTGCCACTACGCTCGAAACGTATTGGAGTGGTACCGAGCCAACGGAGTCAATTTTGTGCCAAAGGATATGAACCCACCAAATTCACCGGAACTTCGTCCAATTGAAAAATTCTGGGCAATTATGAAAACGGAACTTCGCAAACATCCCAAAACTATAAAAACAGAGCTAGAATTGAAGAAAATTTGGGTAAAAACAACAAAAACACTGGGAAAATCGGTTGTACAAAATTTGATGGGTGGAGTGAAAAGGAAGGTGTGGGCATTCGGGATGGGAGACGAAATTGAATAAAACAAATGTTGTAAATCAAAACTCATTAGTAGTTCTTCATTCCCTGAAAATTTCAAGAAAATCCGATAATCAGTTTAATTTTGATGAGTATAGATGTGTGCTATTTTTATCGAATACACCCTTTAGCCGTAGATCTTTGTACTGTTTTTGTACAATGCACGAACGTTCTTTTTGAATATACTAATGCTTCGTTCTCTTGACAGTGCCTTATTATTGCATACGATGCCAGTTTCATAAATATTAGAAATGCAGAAAACAACCAGCACATCAGTAAGCAAAATGCATGATGTCGTAATAAAAACTAAATTTTATCTTCAGTGCACGGTACTGGATGCATCCATTTGCTGGAATCGTAAGGAAAGACCTTTGCTATAGGTGTTACATTTATTCCGGTTCACAGAAATTTCGAAATCTGTTTTGTTAGTTGTTCAACACAACAGACAGGTTTAATTTTCACTTTTCACCATCATCTCCCAACCCTTTCAACTATGTTGTATGATTCAATAACATCCCTGATCTCCTTGACACCGATCAACTCTGTTAGTGTGCCTTGTTCACCTCCTGCTCAGCAAGACAACTTTAAAAAATGCAAAGAAAACCCTCGGGTAAACATCTAAAAAAAAAAACAACAAACAATCTTCAGATAGCCGTTCCCCGCTCAAGAGATCTACAATTAGTCAAAAGGTGCAACCTATGAACCGTTACAACTGACCAGTTCAAACGGTCAACGGCAGCATCACCGGAAAATCTCGTTCTCCTGCTGAGGAGATCTTTAAAAAAATAAGAAGGGTCATCTCACGCATTTGCATCCCCTTCCCTAAATGCGATGCTGCGATGACGAAGTTGCATCTTGCTTTTAATTTGAATTTAAAGTGCGTTTAAAGGTCCTGCTCGGGATTGACCAGCAGGACCAGATGCGGAGATCCTTCGTGATGCAAGAAATATCCGATGACCAGCATATGTTAATGATCTGACCCCTTATGTTGATTGCGTCCTGGGATAAATCAACAGAGACAGTATTTGTTTCCTGCAACTTTCTCCATTGTAATCGTAGCTGTGAGAAATGAAAATAATCCTTTGTTATTTCTTTTAAACGATCAGTCAAGTTTAAAATTTTTACATAACTCTCCGAAATAGATTTCGTATCACAATGTTTCATTTATTCGTTGCGCAAAAGCAATGACATCGCTGCCGAGGATCGTAAGCTAAACAGTTTCCCCCTCATTGAACACTTTGATTGACCATCGGCTAGTAGTTTGTTTTGTTTTGCTTTGCTTTCCCATTTGTCCAGGCGAGAAACCGTTGGATGCGGACGAGACCAGGAAGGGTGTCCTTTTTGCTTATTCCGTTACCCTTGTTCTTGGTCGTCGTCATCGTGAGAAAATTCCCTCACTGTCATCGTCCACTATCGCATCGGACGTACGGGCCTCGAACCGGTCAGCGATGGAATCGAATCGGATGCAGAATGTCCCCAGCCAAGACACCGTTCGTTGCGGTGAATGTAGTTTTAGGATTAGAATTTGCGTGTACAAATAATAAGGAAGAAACAAGGAAGCTTCTCGCATTTTCAATGGTTTTCGGAAATCCGACGCGGCTTTTATGCCGGAACAGAGAACTGGTTGTGATTTTGAGCGATTTATTGGCTTTTGTAGCCGGACGGCGGAACCAATCGGTAAGTGATTAGAGAGGATTTCCATCTGATATGCGTTCGGTTCTTGCGTGAGAAAGTGGGTTTTGGAAGAAGCGAATATGCTAGCCGTTTACGTTCCTTAGACGACTCCAGACAATTCAAACTCAACCTCCTTCCTACAATGTAGATATCAGCCACAAAAAGCCATAAATGACAAATCCTCTCTCATCCCCACCGATCGACGTTGCGACGACAACCGACGACGACGACGACGACGACGACGGTGACGACGGAAGCAATACACTAGGGTAATTAAGCAGAACCGTCATTTTCGGTGGATAGAACTGTGTAATTAGCAATCGATAACGACATCGAACTGTTGACTGCCTTTCCCTGGTCTGCTGCGCTGCTGATCCTACGAAACCAAACTCGAATGCAACGGTGGGAGTGAATCAAAAGAGTACGATGATGTCTGTATAGTTTGCATTTGTGGCATGGCATGTAGTGTGAGCATAGATGATCCCAATCGTACCGTACCAGTGCCGTACAACTCGGCAAATGAGGAAACGAGATGTTATCAGAACGGTAATAAGCGGTAATTTGAACTGCTCTGCCTGGGTCCTTCGGGCGCTCGTTGTAAGGACTTTCGCTCTTTTGTCGGGGAAAATCTAACGTTTCCGCCTACAGTAGTAGCAGCAGTGATTATAGCAAATGGTAAATTTTCGGTGGGTTCATGCCCATGCACATCAACGCAACATAGTTTGGATTGGAATTGGTTTGGCGGTTTGCACAGTCAACCCCTTTTTGACTTGTCGCTTTGGCACAAGTTGACGGAGACAAAGATAGACTTTTGCGGTCTCATCGTACACATCAACACAACAACATCTGGTGCACATGTCATCATATCAACCATTCGATCCCGTTTGTCGCGTGGCCTGGGACGATGATTAGATTGTGGGTTGATGATAGAAGTGAGCTGGTGCACTTTTGCGGTTTGCTTGGGTATTATGGGCTGATTTGCAGATGGGAATCTGTTGCAATCAGGAATAGATGAAGTCAATTTGCTTTCTATGGACACGTAATTTTAACATTCTTAAACAGTATTGTCAATAATATATTCCAGTATTAGATGGGTTTAAACTGGATCAATGCTTCTCAAATAAGGACACATTGACAATTGATACCAACGTCAACCAGGGAATGCATGTAAACACTTGCATGAGTTTTCCGTTGGAAATTACAGCATTATATACATTTTTTTGGCAGTCTTCCAACCTCATCGACTGATTTCTTAAAGGTGACAAGTTTTTGTTTAACCTGTTGACCGAAAATTCAGTTCAATTGAAAGGACGACATCTTATTATGGTTTTCTTTATTATAATGTTAAATAGACTTTTGAAAACACAAATTTAGGCACCGAAATTTCCCAAAAAAACTACAAGGGACAGCCCAATGGGGCTGTACGACAAGTTGACGTAGGACAACGCAGCTATGCGTAATAAGGAGTGTATCGAAAATAAGCTATCCACAAACTTTCTTTCAAATTATGTTAAAAACCGATATTTTATTCATACAAAAAATTGATCCTTTATTGTACGAGGTTAAACTTGAACATAATGTAGACCGGATGAAATTTAAGTTATTCCTTCACGAATTTTCGAACTTTGGATCGAATGCTCTTAATCAAGTTCCGGACAAGTGTTGCATCGCATTTTTTGGAACTCCTGCATGTTCCCAGCTGCCTTACCAGTCTTCTTGAAGACCCTCTTCACGATTGCTAAGTAACGTTCGATGGGTCGAAGCTGAGGGCAATTTGGTGGATTGATATTTTTCTCAACGAAATCTATACCCTTTTCCGCAAGCCAATTGAGAGCGGTTTTGGCATAGTGAGCCGACGCTAAATCCGGCCAAAACAGTGGAGGTGTACTATGCTTCTTATATAAAGGCAACAATCTCTTCTGGAGACACTCAGATCGATAGATTTCCGCATTTATAGTTCCGGTAGTGTAAAAAATGGTTGACTTCAAACCACAGGAACATATTGCTTGCCATACCAGTACCTTTCGACCGAATTTCTCCACTTGAATCGACCTGTCCGCATCGCTCCCCCCCCCCCCCCCCCGCCAAAATATAGTATACTGGAGGGGTTTTGGTTTTTTCTTCCCTTACATCCCTCCCCCCCCCCAAAACACCCCACCCCCCCCCCCGCAACAAACGACGCGAATACACTCTCCCCCTCCTTGTTGCTCCTCTCTTCTTCTCTCCCCTTTTAAAAAACACAAAATATAACCCCCACAAACAAAAAAACAAAAAAAAAATGACCGTCAAACGCACAGCATGCAGTGTTCAGAGCATAAAAAACCATCACAAATACATGCGTACAACGCAAATGTATGTGGATAGCTTATATTCGATACACTCCTTAAATGTTAGTATTATTATTTTTAATGAGCCTGTATTACAATAGAGGCGACATTGATCGATTGGAATAGCGAAACCTTGCAAAAAATAACTGGGGTTGTGTATAACACATAACCGATTGAAGTAGACTAATTTAAACGTTTGATTAGTTTCGCTTGTTTCGTAGCGGATGTACTGTAGTAAGTGTAAGTAAGTGAAAAATTGGCATCTTAGAAAATATTTGGTGGGCCTGGAAAGTAATGTTTGGTTTGAATGTTGGTATAATTTAAGGCAACGGTTGTGCTAGCTGTTGTGATTGTGTTGACATGACCGACCAGCTGCAGACCATTATCCTTATAGATTGTTCAGGGTCTGTTTGGATATTCAAAGTCAGCAATTAATGATATTTTTGTTAGGTGACAGATGCAAAAAACTCCAACTGTTTGAAGCAAAAATCTCGAAAACCTCACGAAAAATGATAAAGCTATAAGCGTTCAAACTTAACGCGATCTCAACAAGCTTCCGAAATTTGGACATACGGTTGGCATCAAAACGATTCTCACTTCCACAGTTTCTCAAAATTTATTTCTTCCTAGAAGTAAAACTCTATCCAACGCAAATAAAAAAAAAACAACAGAATAACTATTCATAACAGTACTAATTGGAAAGTGCAGAGAATTTCAATTCGGAATATCATGTTTGAAAATCAAAACGTTGTCCGTCATAGCGAATTTTTTGATACTTGCCGAAACGCAACATTCTTTAAAATTTTCCAACACCGATGGATCAATAAGTACACAAAATATATTCATATTTAAATGGTAAAATTTTTAACATTTGAGTAAATTAAATGGCAGTCGTAAAACGCTCTAGTTGATAAGAGCAAAAATCTCAAAAATCAATCAAGAAACGATCGAGTTATGATCGTCCAGTGTTTCAATTTTTCGTGACGGTAGCAATTTGTAAAATTTCCGAAAGCTGTAAGCTTGCTCTTTATTTACGCTTCGGACTAATATAGAGACCGTTTACATTTCCGAGCCGTGTTCGAAATTGTACACAACGCTCAAGGTATGCAACGAAGAGAAAATTAAATTTGTTTTAGCCACCGCTGTCTGCCAGTTGGTATGAACTTGGAAAGTAATTTTAGATAAATTCAAATAAAACACTCTCTCAAAATAAAATTGGTCATCCTGAAAAGGGCGGATTTGAAATGGTCTGCATTTGAATTGAAACCTTTTCGGTCTTTTAGCCGTTCCATGTTGCGCTTTACCAAAAGATGGCTACCATATATCACACACACATAAGCACCTTATTTCGCTCCTCGTGGTTGCACCCACCGACTGGCTCTAAAGACATCACTGGCTTCGGCAACTGACTTTTTAGCACACCACAGCATAAATTATGGCTGCCTAGCAACGGTTGCCTAGCCAACGGCTTGCTAGCAACAGCAGCGCAATCAGCTACCTGACCAATTAGTTGCTCGCCAGTGCTCCTTCTATGTCACTTGCCACTGCCAGCTGCCAAATCCAAAGTGGTGCCTTGCCGCTCAGCACTGCTGAATGAAGCTAGTGCACCCTCTAGGGTACATGCCATCGTCAAGCGCCAGCTGCCAATCCATACTGGCTCGTTGCTCCGCACAGCTCCGATACTGCCAAACGACCGAAAAAAGTTGCGAAGGTGTTCCCCTTATAAATCGCGCACTAACACGTATGAGACGTTCATTAGTTAAATTTGAAATCTGTGATGGAAAGTACTGTGCATTTAAAAAAAATTAATCTGAAAAATCAGCATTATATGACATCACCTTATATTGGCGTTAATTTCAATAGTTGAATGTTAAAAATCAATAGTTTTCAATATTGGAATCGAAGCGTAGAAAATGTCCCAATCGATTGATGCAATCATTTTGTAAATCGATCGTAAAATGACTTAGTTATTATCGTTCAAAATCTATATATTTTTCGTAACGCTCCAAATTTTCGCTATTCGAACGTGTACCCCAGTATTGAAAACACAGACGTAGTCCTACGTCAAAAATGCCCAGTCTTTGCCCTTGACATCACTCATTCGGTTCAGGAAGTCATTGTCATCTCTGTACCAGTGGCAGGATGCCACATGCGGCCAAAATAGTGTCCCACTTCCTTGAGACCGCAGAAAGGACAGCAGGCGCTTCTGGAGGCACTCGTCTCGGTAGATTTGCCCATTCATGGTACCCGTCATGATAGATGACTGGCTCATCACTCCACCCCCACACATGACCAAGAGCTTTTTGATGAATTTGTCCACTTTCTTCTTCCTTAACTTTGTAGGGACGACCAACCGTGATGTGGCAACATAGAACCCTTGTAGACGTTTCATGGTTTATTTAAAAAAACATCCGCCTTCTTCGCCACATCGCGGATTGAAAGGTTTGGTCGACGCTTTAACAGATGCAACACCTTCCTAGTCTTCACCGGATCAGCTTTCTTCGATTTTTTGCCACTGCCTGTCCGCCACTGGGTCGTCTGGGTCTCCTTGACCACCTGGGACACCGTCGAATCTCACCAATTTCAGGTGTTTTCAGGTCCATCTGTGGAACGCTGTCAGATTTTTTCGCGGAACTGCTCCTGTTCCGATGCCATCTCAATAAACACATGACAAATTGTGATGAAACATGCTAACGTGAACAGTACACTCTTTTTAATCTTATTCCTCAATCAATATTTCATAATTTTTTACTAAAACGCTAAAGAGTTACAAGTTAAGAATTATGTCTCTTTTTTTGGGGTACAGTCTTTAGATGACACAATCGTGAGTCAAACTGTTAATCCGGCTTTTTATATAGAATTCCATTTATAAGATTTTAACATCTATATATTTATAAGATTTTTTTATTCATCATGTATAACAAAGATATTCAAATATAAAAACCGATTTGAATCAACTGTAAGAATACTCTTGGGGCCTCAATCACAAAATGTAATGGTGGTTTTGCATTGAGAATATTTAAGTAACGCTCGAAAGCTGATTTTCACTGACTTAAACTAACTTTAGTAATGCTATTGGGGTCACTCACAAAGTGTGATGGTGGTTTTTCATTGGGAAAATAAAGATTATTTAAGGACAGCATCGTTAATTATGAGTACACCTTTGGGGTTCTGTATGAAAAAGACTATAACTTATTTTGACAGCTGTATAGTGTCAATGTGTTGCTTGCCTTGTAAACAAACGAAAACCTTCATTAAAAGTTAAAGTTTTACTTCAAGCGGAACAATGCGAGGTCTTACTGAAGAAAAGCGATAATCGATTGTGACCAAGTACTGCACGGAAAAGCGATTGTCGTCAAAAAAATTAGTAAAAGAAGAAGGTGTTAGTGTCTGTGCGGTCCAAACTGCAATCAACCGGATTGTTATGCATAACACATTGACGGACTTACCCAGCCGTGGTAGAAAAACAGGTGCGTCAAACCCAAATTTTGACAAACAAATTTGCAAAGTTTTTGAGGGAAAAAGGAGGTATCAATCAGATATAGCGCAAAAAAGTGTACAACGACGATTGAAATGGTACAACGCGCAAAAGAGCAAAATTCCTTGAAGACGTACCGGAAACAAAAATGCCCGAAACGCAGCCAAATTCAGGTGGATTCCGTGAAAACTCAGGCTCGGAAGCTGTACGACGACGTTTTGAGCAAAAATGACATGTGTACTATCATGGATGACGAGACGTTCGTCAAATAGGACAACAGGGCACTTCCAGGGGCACCGTTTTACACCGTGAAGCGTGGAACGGATGTCCCAAATTCGGAGAAATCGATTTTTTGTGATAATTTTTGAAAAAAGGTGTTGGTTTGGCAAGTAATTTGCCAGTGCGGTATGAAATCAACACCTTTTTTCACTACCGCAAATATGAACGCCGAAATGTACCGAAAGGAATGCCTGCAGAAACGAATTCAGCTACTAACACCAAGGTTCGACGCTGTTTTGGCCTGATCTGGCATCCTGCCAATATGCGCGTGCCACCTTGGACTGGTATGAAGAGAACAATGTCCAATTTGTGGAAAAGGCGATGAATCCTTCAAATTGCCCATTGAAAAATTTTGGGCTTTGATGAAAGGAAAGCTGCGGAAGAAGGCTAGAGGAGCAGATGACATCATCAAATTAAAAAAAGACTGGGTAAATCTAAGCAAAACAATCGACGGAACGGTTGTGCAAAACCTCATGAGGAACATCAAGAAGAAGGCGCGAGAGCTGGCCAGATCTACGAAAAATTAAATGAATACTGATGTAATGGGCTTTTTTGATGGTCAATAAACAATGTTAATAAATTTGAGTTAGCAAAATAAATAAAACATGTTTAAACACAGCAATTTTTAGGTGTACTCATAATTAACGATATAGCCCTTAATCCTTGAATCCTTATTCATTCATCGTACCTTTTCAGCATTCAGAAAATAATAAAGCAAATCATATATCTTTTCTTTCGGAACCGATTTTCATAATTTATGCCCACAAGAATCAGTCGTGTCTCCAATTTTAAATTCTGGATCAAAATTTAAAATTGGCCTCATGGTTCCGTAGTGATTCCGGGGTGTAATTGAATAAATTTTTTTTTCGGATGAAGGGTAACTTATTATTTCCTTGTGAAACCTAGCTTGAACGTGTCCAACCTCATGATTTTGCGAAATAAGTTTCTTTCGAGGATTCTTGGTCACTTTGGCCACATTGCGGAGTATCCCGAAGATCTCTTTTCCCTGGGAAAATGGCCACAATTCGATCGATTCTGAAACCTGTCTTGCGACGTTTCAAACCTCATGATTTGGCATAAGAAGTTGATTGGAGGACATTGTGAGTAGTTTTTACCACTTTGTCAACATTCCGGCATATTTCAGAGATCTGATTCCTTTGGGGGAAATGGCCACATCTCGATCGATCCAGAAACCAAACCTTTGCGAAAAAGTTCACTTAATTTAGCGGAAAAAAAAAGTTCAATGGAGGACATATAGAAAATTTCTCGTCACTTTGTCCACATTCCGAAAAACCGGAGCTCCTGATTAACTGGAGATGTGGTTACATTTGGATCAAGCTTGTGACATGATCTTGTAAAACAAGTTCATAGGAGGACAGTTTGGATGATTCCCTGTCACTTAGGCCACATTCCGGGTTATCCCAGAGATCTAATTCCCCTGGAGAGAAAGGCACTTTCGAGCGATTATGCAACCTAGCTTGCGACGTCTCAAACTTCATCCGGGGGAACCAGATCTCCAGAATACTTCGGAATGTGACCAGGAAAATCCACGAAATGTACTTCCCTGAAATTGTATCGCAAAATCATGAAACTCGCGACGTGCAAGCAAGGTTTCCAAATAATTGGTCAAAAAAAATCATATAGTTTGAGCAGTCAAAAGGCATGCTTCGGTGAAAATCTATATATATTCCCTTTTAAAAGATTCCACTGGGGCATCCGGATTGTCCCGGAATGGCCAATATATTCATTGGGCCATTTTTAGGCTAGAAGTAGGCTACTTATAAAAATCATGAAGTATGAGCCATCAAAAGGCATGTTTTGGTGAAAATTGTAGCACATTGTGGAAAATTTATATGATCAAATTTAAAGTCTTTGCAGTCAAAATGCTTATAAGAGTTAATTTTCAGTTTCAGGTCAGTACTGTCTTTTTTAACCCGATTGGCCATAAGGAATCTATGCCGGAAATTTTTACGACGACCCGCGGCCCGGCCCCCGCCACAATTATTAATGACTGACCCCCAATAGATAGTTGGCGCAGGTGTGTGGGGTAAATTGAAATTTCCCCCAAGGTTTCTCTCAAAATAACACCAACGGAACGCAAACGTATCTATTGCAGGTGACCTTTTAATCAAGATGATAATTGCGTTATGCATTTTTTTTAAACGTCGACGTCAATATTACCATCACATTATACGCATTTTAAACTTCTTTTGACAGTAATATTTACTCATTTATGACTTTGTCACGGGTGTACAAACTACGCATTTTTCCCATTATAAAAATGAGTAAAAATCTCTTTTTGACATATGCACAGTATACTCATTAGTGAGTTAATGCAATACCCTCGGAAATCCCAGTTTTACATGCAAATGCGTACTTTATAGTTATAAAAGTGTAAGATGGGAGTGACGTCTCCTTAAAGATTGATGACGTTTCTCTTCGTTTTGATTTTGCGATTGCAACTAATTGGACGAAAGTTCAATCGAAATAGAAAATAAGCTGCAATCGTGATTTCATCAATAAACGTCGTGCTCATTAATGTTGAACATTCCTTAGGACTAGTTGGTTAGGGCTTTTGGATGTATGAACGAAAGCAAAATAATAAAAAATCAGTGTTGAAAATTTTCCCAAAAAAAAATCTTTTAAAGTTTTCCACTTTTCCGAAGCATCACCAAATTCAAAAAATCAAAAGTAATGAACCAACCACATAAAGAGTAAAGTTTCTTTATGAAAGTTTATTAGAATTTTCTAAGTAATCTTGGGAAAAGATTATTCGAAAAAAGTTTTCCATGGTGAGGAGAACTCGCAAAGTAAAGCCGGAAAACACATTTTTTGAACAACCAAGTTGGAAAATTTATATGGTTTCTTTGGTCAAAATTTCTCGATGATAATCGTTATCGTTTTTTAATGATGTATACATTAGTGACAATTTTCCAGATTTTATTCAAATTTGCCAGAACTATCTTAAAAATATCCTTTTTTTCACTCGCTTTGCTCGCCTTATGTTTTTTGTTTTTCTTAATTGTCAGGAGCCTCCGGTGTATTACTTGAAGAGGGCTTGTGTTGATATCCACGATAATGGATCAATAAAATCACAATAACGGTTGCTAGAGAATAAACAGATATCGTTAACCATGTGTAGTTTTAGAATGCTTATCTCAGTGAAAAATGAAGGACACGGTAAGTGTCAAATCGCAATCACAGCGACATCTGAATTAGTTCTGCCAACATAAATCAAAAACATCATCTTCTCTGAGCTGCTTAACAATGGAAGTGACCAACACCAGATTGACAAGCATGTTTTAAACTCGGTTCCGTTTCCGATGTTGCTGTAATAGGGCCAAGGAATCAATTTTCCTTCAAAAACCGTGAAAAACAAGCAAAAAAAGAGCAGGTCGATATGTATTTGTCCCAATCATATGCCAACAATAAAATGTTGCGAATGTATTTGTTGACTTCTAAGATCAAAAAATATAGAAGTTATTTTTTCAATGTGAGGATCATTTTCAGGCCAAAATTGTAATATTTGATAATCATTCGAGGGTAATCAAAAAATAATAGTTGCGATCTTTTTCCTATCCTGTTCAAGTTGCAGCAAACAATAGTTGCGTGTTGTTTTTGTCATGGCATTCGCAGCTGGCAACTAATTGGAGTTGTGGTGAGTTGTTCAGAAAACGTTTCCTTAGTTAGGGTCTTAGTTTAACAATTTGTGATTCGTTTCAATTTGTCTGCTGAGTACTTTATTACGCTAGGTATAACAGAAGCTGGATAGCTTAGATTGAGCGTATGCATTTAGAGTTTAGTAGTTACCACGTTTCTCGTTTATGATGCTTCAAGCGCAAAAAACGGGTTGCCTGAATAAATGTGAAGTGATTTATATTGTCAATAAAGTATATTTGGTGGTAGTGAACACTAAAGTAAGATCTTATGCATATCGATACCTATTCCTAAAGCTGATGTGTCTAAATTATTCAGGAATGTTATAATATACTCTCGAATAAACGTACGAAGCCATTTGGAACGGACTATTCACAAAATCAAGGACCCTTTCACTACTACCACCAAACAAGCACACTTTGTGGATGCCGCCAACTCACTATGGGCGATTTCCATACAAGCAGGCGGACGAAAATATTTTGATCATTTTTTCTTGTTTTGTAGAGTTTTCTTTGGTTGATGTTATCAAAATATGTTGTTAATAATTCGGGATTAACTTTTCAAAAGGGCTTAACTTTCCATTGATATGAAAACTATAATATCTTGAAAACGGATGTGACTAAAACTCTAAATTCAAAGGATAAATCATGATAATTATATTTCAATCTTTCTAAGGGAACATCCACAAATTACGTGATATATTATGGGAGGGGGGCTCAGAAATAGAAACGTACCATGTATTAGGTATGGCATAATATGCTACGAAGTAGGTCTGGAAATGATCAATATTATGCTACGTCATTTGTGGATGGTCCCAAACAGAGATATTGCCTTTTCACAGAAAACTTAGCATGCATAGAATATTCAGAAAGAAGAAGAAGCAGCATCCGCAGCAGTTGCTTCCTTCAATGATTTGAATACTACCAAGCAAACTCGATGCATAGGTACAAGGTAATCGCTGAACAAAATAGCTGTGGTTGTCAGTGACGATTGTCAGTTTCTGGTATTTGAATCTGACGCCTGATGCAATTTTTTCTTTGAAACGGCAATAATAAGAATTGATTTTCGGTCCAACCATCAATAACGTAATTTATTTTTCGAAATTGTTCCATACTGCCTTCCCCTTGTATGATTTTTACGAATAAACCTGATAAACGTTTCATGACGCGTAAGAAAACACAAGATCCCTTTACCCGTCTGCCCCAGCAAAATTAATAGATGACTTCTTTGTAAAGAACACGCAACAATAAAAAATTCATAATCTGCTTCAGTTTATTTATTTACATAACGGTAGAAATACATATATATTTTTACAAAGCGAATATACAGTAACAACTCCAATATTTTTTTGTCGATTTGCATTAATCTTACTATGTTTCTGTTTCATCACAAACAAAATCCTCATCAACTTCATCGACAGCTTTAATAAGTTCCTCCAACGCATCGCAGTTATCGGTGTCGGATGTTGAACGTGTTTCAGAATCTTCAAAAATCATAAAACTTTTCACGATATCTGGATATTCTAGAACATTTTTTTTCTGTCGTCTTTTCTCCATCCAAAGTGAGCTGATGAATGGGTCTGATTCATTCATGGCACGAATGAAGACATCATGTAAGTTGTCCAGCCTTGAGCGCTTTCTAGCATGATGGGTTCGGTATTTCTTTAACTGTTTGTGCTGGCTTTCTGCTGCCTCTTCTGCTAATATACCAAGCGGCGCTGGAGAATGCATAATAATTTCTCCGGCATGAGCGAGTACTTTATGCACAGTTGCAGGAATTTTATACCAATCGTACAATTTAAGTTTTGATTTTATTTTTAGAATTTTATTATTTGTTTCAATATATTATTATTTATTTTTTTATCTCTAGAAGGTTGCAAGGTAACTTGTTGCAATACAGTTGATGTTACTCCAATACTACTCAATTAAGTCACAATCAAGTCACTGTAACCAAATATGACGATTTTGTGTTGCTTGGGATGTTTGTCAGATTGCTCCTTTGCCTAAATAAAAAAGCCATATTACACAAAGTTGCCTCGATTTTGTAACAAGTTGTAGCAAAAAAGCGTAAAAAATTGACATCCATGAGAAAAAAGTTGTAATTATATAATAGTTTTTAAATAGTAACGAGTAACAATTTTATTACAATATTTTTCCTTTAACCTAGAACCCAACATATGTAGCCTAAAGTATCTAAAAACCCCAAGCAGCACACAACAGTCAAAACTGGTTTCAGCAGCTCTATTGTGACTTAATTGAGTCACAGAGCAGTCACCTTTACTGGGTTGAAACAAGTGGAAATATCACTTAATCTGTAATGTTAGCTATTAGATAAGCATTGATTGATTTTTTTCTCCGCTAGCTGAAAGTTGAAGAAGCTATGCTCAATGTTCAGTTCTTGGTTAATCAAAAAACTGAATATTCAAACCTATGCTATAGCTTTCAGAAGCCAAATACTACTAGATTAAGAAACACAGTTGATAGTTAGAAAGAGTATCAACGAAAAATATTTATTTGAACTATTCATGGCATGGGTCAAACCGCCCCGTTACCCCGCTTTCCCCGTTTTAGGGTACTTGTTTATTTATATAAAATATTTCATACATATTACTTCCCCGCTAGAAGAACAGACCACCCCCCGCGACAAGAGTTTAGTATTATTATATAATAATTAATTTTTTATTATCATGAGCAGGAGAATGATAATGATTATTAACCCCCCCCTTGTTATTCCGTTACTCCAGTTCAGCTGTTATTACTCAGAAGATCAACAGATGATGCAAACATGCTCAATGTGTAAAACTGGTGATCCCAAACTAAGGCAATACCGGCGCTGGCATCGCCCGAATGCAGGTCAAATAAGGAAAGGGAAGGAATGCGTTAACGTTTATTTGGACGTTTTATTGGAAGCCGAGACCACCACCGCACTTCCACGAGAAATCACTGGGATTTTGGATGACAAGATTGGGTGGCAGCAGGGTTCGTTTTGGTAAACAATAAGCTGAATTCACGCTTCGTTTAGTAAAATATTTAAATACTAGTACCGATTGCTGATTCGAACCGATAACAACAGTAAGGATGCTATTGGGGCCACACACAAAGTGTAATGGTGTTTTTTCATCGGAAAAACAAGGTGATTTTTTATAATGTTGGAAATCCGATTTGATCTGAGTTAAACCAATAATAAGGATGCTATTGGAGCCACTCACAAAGTGTGATGGTGGTTTTCCGTTAGGAAAACAAGGATAATTTTATGAACGCTTGAGAGACGCTTTGTTGTTCTGTGCTCACTCGATCACTCGTTACACCGAATTATAGATAACCGAAACAACACGAAACGTGCCATGCTCGATAGGAAAATAGTGCGTAATAAAGCATCGACACAACCTTTCACAGCCGATGCTCGAACCAAACTCTTTTTTCGTAACTCACAATTTTTACTACTGTATTCTACAATCTATTGCACTGCTGTAACTAATAACTGTATCAATCAAGTTGAAGTGTCTAATGAACAATCTATGCTAATCCATTAAAAATTGAAATTGAGGGATATCGTAAAAATAAGAGTCCGTAGATGCATTTTGTGCCTTCTGGTAACTTTATGTTTCTATTGATATCCATGCTCATCGGTTTAATACCAACCGGGAGAGACTTGGCCTTATACAAATGGATTTTATTATCTCCAGTCCGCTCAACCAATCGCAACGTTTTGTGATAGATTGGACGGATTATTATAATTTGAGATAACTCCATGCAGATGTCTTCCAAGTTTGGCAGATCGACAAGCAATCGGTGGAGAGTTTAGAGGAAGACCGGAAGAATAAGCGATGGTTCTGCGCGTGTTTATAAACAGAAGAACCTTCATAACAAAACGAATCATCGGGTAAAATACATACGGTTTTTTTTTAATTATAAGCAGTCTAAAGCAGTTATTTGATTCATTTTATCCAGAAGTACCATAAATGGATATTCGAAAGTTTTTCAAAAGTAAGTATAATATTTACCAGCATGTAATTAAAAAAAAAAACAAGCAAACAAAACAAAACGAATGTTTTTTCATGCAGCTGAAATAACCACGAATAGAAAAATATGCAAAATGGTTGTATTTCTCGAATTTGAACAACAATTTTAATGTAATTCAATGATACACCGTTTTGGTTTCATACTTCTCAGATACACATGATTGCTACATATACCGTTTTTCGACAGAACGTGTTTCAGTTGGATCATATCAGATAAATCGGTTCAAATTTTAAAACGCAGATGCAGATGTGTATATAAATTATTTTTAAAATATTGAGGAATAGCTGTTGGAACGCATATTAATTTCTTTTCGTCATTGATGAATAAAATTTCTTAAATTATTTACTAACTACTCGTGTGTTAAGAATGCAAGTAGCAACAATTCAGCACAAAAAACACAGCTTGCTTACATTTGTTACTTACGTCGTTTTAAAAGGTTATGTTTGATATTCCTGTTTAGAAAATATCAGATAAAATAATTATACTAAAGGTGAGCAAAGGGGACACAAACCATAAGCTATAAACCACCAAAACTCAAAATGTATGTTTCTTAAAAGCTAATCACTTATTATTTGAACAACCATTAAAAAAATATAATCTATTCAAACGGTGTGAGCATGGTATGTATGTATGTATGTAAGGTAGCCACCATCCCTTCTTAGACCTTGTCATGTATGCAGCTCCACTTAATAGCAAGATCAAATTGAGTTGCCGGGTTGTATTCACAGTAACGCTGTATGAAGGGCCAAAAACGGTGGGGCGGACCCGTAAGCAGAGACACTTACGCGAAACCCGCGGGAACATGAGATTCTCCTTCCAACGATACGATCCAACAATTCGAATAACCCAATTCGCAATACTTATTAAGCTTTCTACAGGATGGCTTGTTAAGAAGGGCGCGTCACTCTCACTGAAACTGTTGGAGTAGAATTCACAGCATCACAATCGAATCGGTAGGATAAAGAAAATGATACTGTTTGTTCCCTCCTAGACGCCGGTTGTCATACCACTCCATTGTCCAATTCCAGCTTGAGTGATACCCTGATGCTCCCTCCCTTCCCAATATATATTCAGTGTCATATAGTAATATTTAAAATCTTGTGAATTAATATTATAATTATAAAATTATAGTGAATGAATATTATAATGACAAATAATATAGTGAATGAATATAAGAATGATAATAGCACTTCCATTTGTGAACCTGAAAGTTAGACAAAGTAGCTACGAGAAAAAAAAATTGATAATAAATTATCTCATAAAACTTGGGATACCTATGAATGATCTGAAATTAAATAGCAATAGAAAAGTAAACCTAAAATTTCGATGTGCTGTTCCGTTTCCTTGCAATAATTTATGTAGTGAGTCTCATCGGAAATAGTGATTTTAATGAAATGAATTTAAATGCAATTATGTCACATCATTTAATATCATAACATAAAATAATAAACTGACGTTATAATATAAAATAGTAATATCAGCAGGCCAGTAAACTATAGTAGAATACATATATCCGTAACTAAGCTGAACATCCACTCATCGAAAGACTTCCACTTTTGCAGTTTCTATTGGATTAAGATCTACTAAGATTAGAATTTGTTTTCACAATAATAGTCAGAGAACATAATAAACGTAGGTACAAGATGTATCTGACATCTACTGGTATGTTACTGAAAATAAAAATTTGATGTGTATTAATATCATAATAATATTGGAAAAAACTGAAAACAGCTGATAATAAGGCGAAATAAATTTCATATGAGTATGAATCCAAAAACTGAATCTTAATAAAACAAACATACAAAAAGATAAAAAATTGAATTCTTCGATAGCTCTTGTTCATCTGGACCCATAAATGATACTTTATTTCTGTAAAATAGGAAATGAATGATTGTAAACTGCTAGGTTTTAAATTAATATATATTTTTGATGAAGAAGGAAAGAGATTTTTTTAAGTAGAATTTTTCAAATATGATTTTTTCTAAAAAATAAAAAAACATCAAAAACCTTTCTATCTTTTCAAATACATAACATAGGTTAGATGAGCTATAACTGACAAGGATGCATATATGCGAAGCTGAAAATGACTTATAAAAAAGCATACAAAATGTAATGCATGGATGTTATAATATAAAATGATAATAATTTCATTTTTATTTAAATGTCTCCAGATTGTGGTCCTGCTGCAATTGTACCATGAACCTGAAAGCTAAGACAATGTATCATAGCCACGAGAAAAAAAATGATTTAAAATTATTTTACAAAACTTGGGATATCCATGGATGATCTGAAAGTTTATAGTATATAAGGAATCATGGGATATAAACCACATAATGAACCTAAAATTTCGATGTGCTGCTCTGCTAATAAATGTGATATAACCACAAAGCACTATGGGCGATTTCCATACAAGCAGGCGGACGAAAATATTTTGATCATTTTTTCTTGTTTTGTAGAGTTTTCTTTGGTTGATGTTATCAAAATATGTTGTTAATATACTTTTTTTTAACATTTCGGGATTAACTTTTCAAAAGGGCTTAACTTTCCATTGATTTAAAAAAAACTATAATATCTTGAAAACGGATGTGACTAAAACTCTAATTTCAAAGGATAAATCATGATAATAATATTTCAATCTTTCTAAGGGAACATCCACAAATTACGTGATATATTATGGGAGGGGGGGCTCAGAAATAGAAACGTACCATGTATTAGGTATGGCATAATATGCTACGAAGTAGGTCTGGAAATGATCAATATTATGCTACGTCATTTGTGGATGGTCCCAAACAGAGATATTGCCTTTTCACAGAAAACTTAGCATGCATAGAATATTCAGAAAGAAGAAGAAGCAGCATCCGCAGCTGTTGCTTCCTTCAATGATTTGAATATTACCAAGCAAACTCGATGCATAGGTACAAGGTAATCGCTGAACAAAATAGCTGTGGTTGTCAGTGACGATTGTCAGTTTCGGGTATTTGAATCTGACGCCTGATGCAATTTTTTCTCTGAAACGGCAATAATAAGAATTGATTTTCGGTCCAACCATCAATAACGTAATTTATTTTTCGAAATTGTTCCATACTGCCTTCCCCTTGTATGATTTTTACGAATAAACCTGATAAACGTTTCATGACGCGTAAGAAAACACAAGATCCCTTTACCCGTCTGCCCCAGCAAAATTAATAGATGACTTCTTTGTATAGAACACGCAACAACAAAAAAATCATAATCTGCTTCAGTTTATTTATTTACATAACGGTAGAAATACATATATATTTTTACAAAGCGAATATACAATAACAACTCCAATATTTTTTTTGTCGATTTGCATTAATCTTACTATGTTTCTGTTTCATCACAAACAAAATCCTCATCAACTTCATCGACAGCTTTCATAAGTTCCTCCAACGCATCGCAGTTATCGGTGTCGGATGTTGAACGTGTTTCAGAATCTTCAAAAATCATAAAACTTTTCACGATATCTGGATAATCTAGAACATTTTTTTTTCTGTCGTCTTTTCTCCATCCAAAGTGAGCTGATGAATGGGTCTGATTCATTCATGGCACGAATGAAGACATCATGTAAGTTGTCCAGCCTTGAGCGCTTTCTAGCATGATGGGTTCGGTAATTCTTTAACTGTTTGTGCTGGCTTTCTGCTGCCTCTTCTGCTAATATACCAAGCGGCGCTGGAGAATGCATAATAATTTCTCCGGCATGAGCGAGTACTTTATGCACAGTTGCAGGAATTTTATACCAATCGTACAATTCCAGATAAAGTCGGTAGGTATCCTTGCAATACGAATCTATTTTTTCGGGGTTTATTGGGTCTTGACAGTTGATAGCAATTAAAATATTTCTAAACCTCACAATCAATTCTTCGTCGATGTTCAGAATTCTGCTTAAAAAGCTGAGGATTTGCCAATGTTCGTCGACAAACGTTACCTGTAGTACTTGTACCTGCACCACCAGATCTTGGTTGATCTACTCTGACTCCAAAATGCTCATGAAGCTGTTTCGTTATCAGTTTTTCGAGGTTGAAGGAGCATCTTGTTCTTGTTCGATGAACTCCGCAATGCCGAAGTCTCCATTTATCCAATCCCGAGAATATGCCTCGAATCTTTCCTGTTTTCGTTGAGCTTCATTCCACTTTAGCTTGTATTTACAAGCGGTCCTATAGAGTTTATCCTGGAGACGTTCACGTTTTTCCTTCGATAAAAGAAAAGTTTCACAAATAAATTTAAAAGCTCTTTCAACATTCGCATTATGCGTCAATTTAGAATCAAACAACGAAATTATAACTCTATTATCCATTTTTACACTTGCACTCAACCGTAGTTTATGGGATTTCAAATAATACACTGCCAGTATAAATATCACTCCTGGTAATAAATCGTACTCTAGGTACTTACCATGAGCCTCAAACATTGAGTACCTAAGTGAGTCGATGGCAGCAAGGTCCACATACACGTAGGTACGAATTTACGAATTTACGAAAATTAATAAAGCAACACCAGCAAACATTCAGGAAACACATTATTCAAAAACAAGACAAAATAACAAAAAGAACGTAAACTTTAAACTTACATTGGAAAACATGTTAACATGAAGAAGCCCTTGTATGCGATGATAATAATACCGATTTTATTATTTATAACCAATTATAGCAGAAACTGTTTTAAACATATTTTTAATAATTTTAAATTTAAAAAAGGTTCAGCCCTTTTCAAAAAATGGTCGAAATTTTCTGTAAAGTGTTAATTTATAACTTATTTTGGTTAAACCATCGCCAGAAATTACCAAAATCGCCCAAAAAAGTAAATACGTTTTCATCAACCTAAAATAATGGAATTGCACCAAAGTGGTCATATTTTTAAACCGCCTGATTTCAAAATGGCGCAAGTTTGCGCAGAGTTTTCCTTCGTAATTTGTTATTATACATCCCACACTTGATTCAGAGCTGCTGGGTTATGCGGGGATATGCGGGGAAAAAAAGTTGCTGATCAACAAAGTTGAAATTTCTAATTTTTTAATGTTTTTTCTTCTCTTAAAGATTTTTTTGATTTTATTTCTGAATGACAACCTATCGTATTATTATTTTTTAAAGCTAGTTTTGTTACCTTTTCAATCATGTATAGTGAGCTAGGGGTTATCTCATAAAAACAGGTCAACATTTAACTTGAGATAAAGCGTATTTTTTCGGCAAAAAGTACGTTTTTTCGCTAACTTACAACTTTGACATCTAATATCTCAGGAATGAAAAGTGCTAGAGGCTTGAAACTTTGAAGTTTTCTTAATTTATATGTTTACTTTTGATAAAAAAATTGAAAAAAAAGTTTTGGTGAAGGTCACTTTTCCGATTTTCGTCCGCCTGATATCTTATAGGACCCTGCTTCTGCCCCCCCCCCCCCCCCCCCCCCCCCGCCCCCACCCCCGGTAAAAACTTTTTCTCTTTTTGGGGGGCGAAAAAATTTTCCCAACCCAAACAATTTCGGTTTTCTCCCCCCCCTCCCCTTAATTTTCTTCATGTTTTATTTAAAAAACGTAAAAACTTATTTTCCAAATCTTTTTTTTTTATTCCAGACCAACCCAAAATTATTTAATCTTTTTCCCAAAAACCGACCGGTTTTACCAAACTTTTGGGGAGAGAGAGAAGATAATCCCCCAGCATTCAGGCGTAATGTCACATAAATGGGGCTCCATTCCCGCTCCATCTGTCGGAACATGAAAATGACCCTACTCTACAGATCAACCGGGCGTTGTATTGCCCGTTAAGTGTCCGTTAATGTTAATTGTTCAGTATGTGCAACCACTGGTTGGAGACGATGTAATACTCTCTCTCTCTCTCTCTCTCTCTCTCTCTCTCTCTCTCTCTCTCTCTCTCTCTCTCTCTCTCTCTCTCTCTCTCTCTCTCTCTCTCTCTCTCTCTCTCTCTCTCTCTCTCTCTCTCTCTCTCTCTCTCTCTCTCTCTCTCTCTCTCTCTCTCTCTCTCTCTCTCTCTCTCTCTCTCTCTCTCTCTCTCTCTCTCTCTCTCTCTCTCTCTCTCTCTCTCTCTCTCTCTCTCTCTCTCTCTCTCTCTCTCTCTCTCTCTCTCTCTCTCTCTCTCTCTCTCTCTCTCTCTCTCTCTCTCTCTCTCTCTCTCTCTCTCTCTCTCTCTCTCTCTCTCTCTCTCTCTCTCTCTCTCTCTCTCTCTCTCTCTCTCTCTCTCTCTCTCTCTCTCTCTCTCTCTCTCTCTCTTCGATGAGAAGGGGTTGAAAAGACTGAAACTGCGAGACCTGATGTGAACAAAAAAAGGCTTGAAAAAAAACTTCATTTCCGCATTAATTTTTCTTTTCTTCTTTGAAAGAATTACTTTTTTTTAGAATTTTTCTCTCCAAGCCGTTTTATTTTTTTTTTATTTTTCGAAGTTGCATTACCTGGTCTACTTCACATCTTTGACAATTTTCGATATCATCACTAAATTTGTCAAACAAATGAACACAATCCAAATAACGTATCGCAAGCCAAACATGAATCAACGATTGCTTTTGATAACTTTCTGAACAATTTTATTTTTTTATTTTTAAATTTCTGTCTGAAAAAAACACCCTAATGGAAGAACCATTCCAATAAATCAACACACACACAGCGATTACAAGATGCTGTTAGGGAGATATAAAAGTAATTAAAACACCATAATGAACAGCCTAGCAATTTAATTAATTTTTCGTAAATTAAGGTCTGCATCCACATTAATCCGGACACCTTCAAATCATTGTAACTTTTGAAATTTTGCACGTAGGAATGAAAAATTTCACTGTGGTATAGCTGAGAGTCTATGATGAAAAAGACTATGATTGATGTTTACATTTCATGTTTAGTATTCAAGATGGCGACGAAAGAAAAATTAGTGTGCGAGCAAATTTTGTACGGGCGTACGGCAAATCTTGACTTGTCAATACGGGACCTTGCAAAAACATTGGATTTGCCTAAATCCACTGTTCACGATGTGCTCAAATTATTTTCGGAACGTTTGACAGTGGAGAGGAAACCGAGAAGTGACAAAGTGACATTGGACGCGCTGATCCTGTCATGGACCGAAAGGTGAAAAGGATATTAACGAAAAACCCGAATCTCTCTATTCGGACTCATGGCGCGTAAAATAGGGATGCCGCCTGGTTTTGTCCAAATATCAAAACACCGTTCGGGACTTAAGTCGTATAAAGTAAAAACAGTTCCAAATCGCAACGACAAACAGAACTTTGCAGCAAAATCACGGGCTCGACGTTTGTACTGCGAATATTTGACGAAGTTTTCATGCGTTGTTATGGACGATGAAACTTATGTCCTGGAGGATTTCAAGCAGCTTCCAGGGCTTGTTTTTTATTCTGGTCTGGCCAGAAATGCTACAGCTGAGCATTTCAGAACGAAGAAGGCATCGAAATTTCCCAAAAAATACCTTGTGTGGCAAGCAATTTGCACGAGTTTCAAAAATAGTAAATCTTTCGTCACTACACAGGCACAATCGTACAGGCACAATCAACAAGGAGATCTATCAGAAAGAGTGTCTGCAGAAGCGATCAAAAGTCACAAAGAAAAACCTTTGTTCTGGCCCGATTTGGCATCATCCTACTATGCTAAAACTGTGATGGAGTGGTACCAAGCAAATCAAGTGAACATTGTACCAAAAACCTCAAAGCCGCCAATTTTCCAGTACTACGACCAATCGAGAGATATTGGGCTCTGATGAAGCGGAAGCATTCTGGAAAGAAGCAAGATCTCAAAGACATCAAATACTTCCAGTAAATTTGGACAAAGACGGCTTCTACGGTTTCTGAAGAGTCTGTATAAACCCTAATGGACGGAGTTAAGCGCAAAGTTCGAAAATTTTATACAAATACCGAATAACTATGGTTTGTGTTCACGAATTGTTAAAACACATCCCATAAACCTGAAACAAACAACTACAGTACTGGAAGAAATAAAGTGCTCACCCGGAAATAATTATATCATTGCTTCATAACTTCATCAAATTTGATTATATTATTTAGCTTTCTTCTGCAAAGTTGACTTAATTTGCGTTATCTTTCAGTTTTTGTAGAAAAAAAAATTGCTATTCTCTTGAACTCAAAAAAAACTTTTTTTACTTAAATTAAGTTGTTTTTGAACTGGAAGAAAAAAAGTGCTCACTTTTACCTTATAATATTTTACGGTGTTTTGTTCGTTCCCAGTCGCTGATATTGACATATCCTCTTATTGTTGTTTATGCGCGGTATATTCAAGAACAATTTTTCCCCGTTTTACTTGTTCGTTATTCGTGTTTTAAGATGGAAAGTAAGCAAATCCCCCTAAAAATCCGTAAACTCATCGTTCGAGACCACCAGAACCATGAATCGTTCCGAAAGATTGCTGCTAAGTATGCTTTAAGCTACTCTGGTGTAAGGAAGGTATGGAAGAAATTCGAACACTGTGGAAGTGTGGCAGACAAATCAGGTCGTGGGAGAAAGCGGCTTACGTCACCACGCGAAGATTCGAGAATCGTACGAGAAGCAAGAAGATGCTCATCAATAACCAGCCGTGCTATACGTGAGAACTTGAATCTGAAGGTATCCGAAAGAATTATTCGCTACAGGCTGCAAGAAGCTGGATTGAAGAGCAAGTATGCAAGTCGAGGCCCTCTAATCAGAAAAGTGAATAGAATCAAACGATTGAAATTTGCTCAAAAGTATGCGGAACAGCCCGTAGAATTCTGGAAACGAGTGGTATGGTCTGATGAGAGCAAATTTGAACTGTTTGGCAAGAAACAGCGCCCTCGTGTTTGGATAAAGTCGGGAGAACGCTTATTGGATCAGAACGTGCAGAAAACTGTAAAACATGGTGGCGGAAGTATTATGGTTTGGGGGTGCTTCTCGTGGTCCAGCGTTGGAAATCTCGTAGAAATCGAAGGTATCATGACTGCTGATCGTTACATTGATATAATCAATGAAAATCTGGAGGAATCGCTTCTTAAATGGGGCTTGAGGAAAGCTTCATTTTCCAGCAGGACAATGACCCAAAGCACACAGCACGAAAGTCAACTGCATTCTTCAAAGCAAATCGCATTAAACTGTTGGAATGGCCACCACAATCACCTGACCTCAACCCGATTGAAAATTTGTGGTCGATTTTGGATAGACAGGTGGATAAAGGCGAAGTGACGAACAAAACCAAGCTTTTC
>JAHHFK020001540.1:0-163277 GCA_024533555.2 Aedes koreicus | reverse complement strand
GAGATTCTCTCCGGGCTCGCTCTCTTTCATTCATAAACCAATCACCTTTACGTTTTTCATTCTAATATTTGTAGAGTATGCTAGCAAGCACTGTTGTGTTTCGATCTGTACTAAAGAATCCCTCGTAAGTTTTATAATGGCGCTGTAATGAATGAAAGAGAGCGAGCCCGGAGAGAATCTTTCAATTGTAGATTCGCCCTAATGAAAAAAAAACCCTAGAGAGCTTTTATATTGTTTTCAACTAGAAAGAAAGGGTGTCCCACATCAAATTCCATCAAGGAAAAACACTGTAGAAAATTATCTAGTTGATCGATCCTTTTCAAACTTTCAGACAATAAAGTATAACTCTTTTCGTGTTACGCCATTTTTTTTTCAATTTTCAAAAAACTGACAGCAATAAAAATACAACAACAAAAAAAACTCTCCAAACTACTTCTACTCAAATTTTCCAGAGAATATTCGCAATGGGTAATTTTCTACAGCGTTTTTTCCGTGATGCAATTTGATGTGGGACACTCTTTAATCGCACCGCGGTTGTACCTCATTGGAACATTTAACAAGTCTTCAGATATCTTTTCAAAACTTTTTTCCAATGCCTGCCGACGACATTTTATTGTTTTCAAATGTAGATATGTTCAGAAATTTGGCATCCCAAGGAGTACCTAGGGCATCACCCTCTTATGTGTCGTTGGAAGGATTCCCATCACTGCCATGCTAACAAACACCAACACCATATGTTATTCCTAGCACCATCGCTTTCCATGCCACTCCGGCCAGTACATTGATCCGGTCGAAATATTTTAATAACCGTTTCTGATTACGTCCACTCAACTACCAGTAGCAGATATATGGCACCCATCCACTGACTACCCCAGCGATTATCAGCATTTACGCCCGGCCATTTACTGCCGATCGGTCAATTTGCATCGAAACCTCTTCTTCTTCTCCATCTTCCCCCTCGCGAGGTTATTCCATCAACGGCGCACACAACAGCGTTTCCAATCAGATCCACCCGAAGCACAAACAATATAAAACCAAATTGAATTAAACCCAGATAAGTAATCCCTCCGTTCCATCTCGTCATCATTACTATAACCTCGCGGTTTTTTTTCCTGCTTCGGTGAAGACGTGTATCCCATCATCCATAGGCATCACCGCGCTTCGCTCGGGCTAACCTCATATATAATTTTTCCTCTTTTTTGCCTCCTTCGATCCTTTTTTTTTTCGCCTTCCTCATAATACTCCACCAGAGTCCCTCTAGTCACACTCGTTGCCCTCTTCCGCACAGCACCGAACCCAACCGGTCTGCTTGCCTGCCTTTCCCAAACCGTGTGCTAATATACTCTACACTGCCCCCATCCCCTACCCCCTTCGACATCAGTCAGTCCCTTCCACCCGAATTTCCATATGCGTCCCGTTCGAATGAATATTCGTCAGTCCGGTCGGTCGCTTGGTCGTCGTCGTCGTTGTAGGTGCCGTCGATCCGTCGTAGTTGTTATTGCTGTTAGCATCACCAGCAGCAGCAGCAATACCAAATCGTTGGCAAAGGCAGGAAACGGCTGGAGAGCTTCACCTCCCCGTCACTTCAGTCCTCTTCATTCTACTCACTCTGCTCACTCAACCGGAGGGTTCCATTTTCATTTTCCATTCCGCCTGCTGCGCGTCGCCCTAGCAGCCACAGCCTGCCTAGCTAGTCGTCGTCGTCGTCGTCGTCGTCGTCGTCGTCGTCGTCGTCGTCGTCGTAAAAACCCTCTTTGTGTTTTACCCATCATGTCTCCCGTTGTACACTCTGTGTATGCATGCTCCGATACAGCTGTATCTACACGCCATAATACGTTCGCTCGAACGAAGCGTTCTCATTGGCTGGGCCTCTGCTCAGTACAAGCTCCGATAGTCCGACTCCACGTGGAGTAAAGAGGTTGAAATTTTTTGTTACCTCGCACGTCTCACCTCACCGCTTCGGTTGCTTTGCTTTGCCTTTGCCTACTCTTTGGGTGTTGGGTTGCTTGGGTTATTGTGTGAGTCTCTTCTGTCTGTCTCTCCTTCTCAAGGGGCCGACGGGGTATTTTTCGCTTCGTCTTCTCCCGATCCTTCTCACCACACTCTTCTGCTGCTTCTTGTGCCACTCTGCCTGGGTTGTTTTGAGTTTTTTTTTCTTCTCTTCTCTGCCCTGCCGCTCCTTACGTCCCTCCAGAAGGCATCACACGACCGGTCAAAGCCGTTCCGAACCCATGAGTTCGCATGTGCGCGGCAAGCTCGTTCCGTGTGCTCCTCTGTGTTTTTTAATGGTTCTAATAATAAATTATGATTTTTTTTTTGAGGTAACTCGTACAGTTGAATCGAATATTAGATGAGTATTTAAGTGTTATCTTGGAATAATTTACACTTATGGTTTTGAATTAAAGCCGGAGTGCAGCCCACGGTATTGCCGAGGGGTGGAGGGACGGGAGCGTGAAAATGGTTGGTTTCGGCACTGGGAAGTGGCAATGGAGTGGGCTCACTCGAACCGGACGTTGTGAGCTCAGCCAAATTGAAACAAGTTGTGGTGGCTCCACGTTGCTTTGCCACACTTCGCACGCACCGCATTCCACCGCCGAAAACCGGCGAACAGCACACATGTGTTTTCGTTCTCGTCAGCGCGGATGATAAGAGAGTCGATTGCAAGAGTGTGTAAGGTGACATTTTCAATAACAATTGTTAGTTATAATGCTCACAGATTGTTTTTTTTGGACACAGAAAAAAAGTGATTAAACAAAAGTACTGTTTTGATAGATTAAAAATCTTTTGCTCACCTTAGAGCCAGGTTGTAGGCGAGTAGGTGTTCAAGAAATGTATGGGAAAGTGTTCCGTTTGTGCAAACACCAGAACTTTATAAATTTGTTTTTTTTTCCAGAAAATGTCTAGATTATTGTGAATTACAAATCAATGACACCGTCGCAAAGGGAAAAGTTACCCCACCCGGTTATGCTGTTGATTGAAATGGGCAGCACTTCATGAGAAACGAATTTACAAGGCTTTATTCGCGAACGTTGTTTGGCACTATTCTTTGGTTAGTTCAGATTTTTTGATACCGTTCGTTTTATTGCTAAAAAAGCTAATTGTTTGCTCTTATCTGAATGCATTTCCACATTTACAATATAAGGCATTCTTGGCTTGTACCATTTTTGTATTTGTTTCAAGTTTGTGTGGCAGGTACAATCAGGTGTTGATTGGGAAAAACTCACCTGAGGTTTCGGAAAAGAACCCAGATCATTCTGATAAGACTCATTGAATTTTGGGATCTGTTGGCCACAGCGACCGCGAAAATTCCATAAAATTCCTTATCAAAATAGTTTATTCTAACGAGAGAGGAAGTTTATGGAATTTCGATTCACGCTCGCTGTGGCCAACATATTATAAAATTCTTTATGAGATTCTCGCTGTTCACGTGTACAATTTTCCACTAATTCGGACGGTTTACCAAATCTACCGACGGTAAATGCTCAGACAAAAATGTTGGTAGTTCGAGCTACTATCGTCTAGCGACAGGAACTTTTTTTTTCCGAGCCGCAGACTAAACCGCAAATTGCTTGGCAGAGGCAAACTAACGGGTGTTCAATAAAATATGAGAATTTTTTCAGTCATATAGTAAAAAAAAATTTTTTTCAACGAATTCAGTATTTTTTATTAAAAACAAAATGATTATTCTTCAAAAAAAAAAAAAAAAACGTCAATGAATATTGGAGAAGGGGCCCTGCAGCCGAATGCCGATGATTGAAGAAATTAATAAAAAATCTCTTCAAGAAAATAAATTCTCAAAATGTATTTCTATTTAAACAATTCTCTTTTCTTGACAGTTGCGATCAAAGATAAAAAGAAAACCCAGATTTCAAGTGAAGAGAATGTATAGTTCTCAAAAATTCTGCCAGATGCATTTAACAGCTATTTCTAGACTGATGATCGAAAAAGTCCCATTATGCGTAAGAAAACCGCAAGTCATTAGTTGTCCATTTTTAAGAATTAAGCAATAAAAACTGCCCATTGATTGTTGTTTTTGTATTCTCCCATGCGCGGAAGTAACGATCTTTGATGAAGTTTGCCAGAAGCAGATAATTCCTCATCTTCATGAGAAGCGCTAGGAGTGGACGGTAATTTATTGCTAGAACGAATAGACATGAAGAGAAAGTGTATTGATAGTTCCGTATAGGGCAACGGCGGGCTTTGAAAATTGAAAGATACAAGTTTGAAAACGAGCCTAATGCCCTCCGCTCGTTTTAAAACTTGTATCTTTCAATTTTCAAAGCCTGCCGTTGCCCTATACGGAACTATCAATACACTTTCTCTTCATGTCTATTCGTTCTAGCAATGAATTACCGTCCACTCCTAGCGCTTCGCATGGAGATGAGGAATTATTTGCTTCTGACAAACTTCATCAATAAAAACTGCTTCGGATTTTATTTTTCCAACTTGCGATTTTTTTTATAACTATATTGTTTCCATCTAAATACATAAGACTGTCGAATGATGATTTGATCCGCTGAATGTCTAAGGAGAAAGAATCTAACAACGGACTCTCAAGGTGCTATAGGACGTTTAGAAAACTATATCAAGAGAAGTTCCCAAGTGTAAATAAACGGTTTTGTATTACAAAAAAACTTTACTTAAAAAAACTGTTCGTAGTAGAAAGGCAGGACAATAATTGAGAATGACATCTACAACAGCGTAAGTAAATAATTTGACCTGTATTCATTTAACCCTTAAAGGTGCAGGACAGACTTTCAATTTTGAAAACGCTATACCTCAATGATGCCTTAACCTTTCCAGCTGAAACTTTCACTAAAACCAAGGGGAATAGTAGTCCTACATTTTGAATACATGTACCCATCCCCTTCTTTTCGTGGCTTTCAGGGCAGTTTTCAATATGATATTGAAATTGTTCTTGTTTTTCACTTTTGTTATAAACGGTTTTATGGTAAGTTTTTAGTTTTTAACACAAATGGCACATGGGAAGTATTAAAATGGGTATATACATATTTTTCAGGATGTTTTAGGTCGTCCAAACTCTCCTGGAATGTTGATCATGGACTATGCCGCTATGACATCTGAGCATAAAGGGTGTATTCGATAAAAATGGCACACAGAAAATCTTCTGTAACTTTTGAATCGTATGAGTA
Organism: Aedes koreicus; assembly: GCA_024533555.2. Lineage (NCBI taxonomy): Eukaryota > Metazoa > Arthropoda > Insecta > Diptera > Culicidae > Aedes > Aedes koreicus. Next base: position 158,124 of record JAHHFK020001540.1, on the reverse strand, counting down.
AAAAACCTAAAAATTTGAGTAGATCTTATCCATAGTGTATTATTTACATCTGCCAAGTTTCAAAGTTATACATTCAGTAGTTCCAGTCATGTCGTCGAAACAAGAAATTGTCCGTGAGAAAGTTGTGTGCACTCACAATCAAAATCTAGGGGCATCCCACCGGTGGATTGCTAAAAGGCTTGGAATTGCAAATACAACTGTGTCTCGTGTAATAAGAACCTTCAAGGAGCGTCTGAGTGTCCAAAGGAAGGAAGGAAGGGAGTGGTCGTAAAAGTGGTCCAATGGACAGTAAAATGGCCAGGAAAGTCGTACAACAATTCAAGAACCGTCCAAACATGTCAATTCGAGATGTCGCTAAAAAGTCTAAGGTGTCAGTCGGTTTTGTGCAGAAAACCATGAAGCGTGCTGGGTTACATGTTTACAAAGTGCAAAAAGCCCCAAACCGGAATGAAAAACAAAACATCACTGGGAAAACCCGCGCCCGGAAACTTTACACGAAGCTGCTCACCAAATCCGGTTGCATCGTGATGGATGACGAAACATACGTCAAGGCCGACTTCCGTCAACTTCCAGGGCAAGAATATTTCGTTGTCAAGTCGAAGTTCGATGTTCCGGAGGATGTTCGAAAGAAGAAACTATCGAAATTTGCAAAGAAGTTTCTAATCTGGCAGGCGATTTGCGGATGTGGTGAAATAAGTGCTCCCTTCATCACTTCCGGAACAATAAACGGTGCGATTTACACGGAAGAGTGCCTTAAGAAGCGTCTCTTGCCATTCATTAAGAAGCACAAAGGATCAACTCTGTTTTGGCCTGATCTAGCATCCTGCCACTACGCTCGAAACGTATTGGAGTGGTACCGAGCCAACGGAGTCAATTTTGTGCCAAAGGATATGAACCCACCAAATTCACCGGAACTTCGTCCAATTAAAAAATTCTGGGCAATTATGAAAAAGGAATTTCGCAAACATCCCAAAACTATAAAAACAGAGCTAGAATTGAAGAAAATTTGGGTAAAAACAACAAAAACACTGGGAAAATCGGTTGTACAAAATTTGATGGGTGGAGTGAAAAGGAAGGTGCGGGCATTCGGGATGGGAGACGAAATTGAATAAAACAAATGTTGAAAATCAAAACTCATTAGTAGTTCTTCATTCCCTGAAAATTTCAAGAAAATCCGATAATCAGTTTAATTTTGATGAGTATATATGTGTGTGCCATTTTTATCGAATACACCCTTTAGGACCTACATACATGAAACATGTCGAACAATGTTTAAGAAGAGTATAATTATTATTTGTCATCCATCTCCATTAATATCAGTCGTTCAAGTCTCTCCAAATTGTCCTGGAGTTCACGTCAAGTGATCTAATAGATCAACCATGACTTGCCTATTGTCCTTAGAAACGCAGCATCCCCAAGCAGACTCAAATAAGCTAAACGAAGGGGTTATAATATATTTCCCTCCATATAAGATGTTCTAGGTCCTCCATATTGTGCTGGAGTTTAGATAGTTCGTTGCCATTAATTCAACCAAGACTAATGTAATGCCTTTAACATTGCTGACATACACAAAATGTACGAACAATACACTGCTAGAAGACATTATTTGCAAGAACATTTCTGAGGCATATCAATTGGATATTGGATGCATTATGTTCCATCGAACACACTAAAAGGCGAGGATTACTACAGTGTCTCGTAGGAGCCGTGTATGGTTCAAAAAGATATTTTTTGAGATAATCGATATTGCGTGCCTAAATTCGTACTCAGTATTTTGCAAAATCCAGGATGATTTGGAGGATATAGGAAATCTTATATGCAGAAAAATAGATTGCTTTTTATGCTTCTTCCATAAGAACTATATTATAGCTGTGGTTGATTCAATAGATTTTATGACCTAAACTCCTCGACGATATGGAGCACCTAGAACATACAGGGTGCGGCAGAAAATAATGCGAAAATTTTTTTATTTCTTTCAAATCCCATTTTCAACTAATTCAAGCAATAATATCAACATTTTCGACTGCAGTTATCTATAAAGTCCTTTTGAACAAATTTATTCAATGTGTCCTCCATTTTTATTAATAACATCCTCGAGCCGACGCCGGAAGCCAGAGCATGCCTTTCGGACGTAGTCCTCCGACATTGACTGCCATGTGCGTGTTATGGTTGACTTCAGGGTTTTCACACTAGGGTGTGATGTTTTGCAGGCTCGTGCTTCAACATATGCCCAAATCGAATAATCCAACGGATTAAGATCTGGACTGCTAGGGGGCCACAAATCCTTCGGCCAAAACTTCATGTTATCGTTCAACCATTGTTGGGTTCGATTGGACGTGTGACACGGTGCTCCATCCTGCTGTAGGACAACGTTTTGGTCCTCGGAGAAGTTGGCCTTCACCCAGAGAAGCACTTAGTCCTTTAAAATACAGATGTGCACTTCGGTATTGATTTCAAATCCAGCATCAAGGAAAACAGGCGGCATTTTCAGACCGTTGGACGCCACCAAGCCAAACATCATGACACCAGCTGGATGTTTGGTTTGAAATTTGAATTTCACTTTTTCCGGAACGTTCTCCATTTTCTGCGGTGAAATGAACCGGTCCGTGCGGCTGTTGGCCACAGCATCTATGCTGAAAAGCTTTTCGTCGGAGAACAGGATTATCATTTTTTTTCCTTCTTCAACAAGGAAAGCAATCTCTTGGAACGAGTCACTCGTAGTTTCGCCTTGGCCCGATCCGTAATCAAGTGGCGTTTCACTTTCTGGCTCTGGAAGATGCATGCAGGTCTTCTTTGGTGATTCTACGCATGGATTTCTCCGAAATATGGGCTTCCTTTGCAAGTTTTCTTATGGAACGCACCGGGTTGCGAGCAATTTTTGCGCGGACCGATTTGATCACGTTCGGCGTGCGTGCAAAGCGCGGATGTCCGCTTCCCGGCTTCCGCTGCTTAGGACCATCCTGCAGGGACTTCTTTATGCGGTAAACTGTTGCCAAATGGCACCCTACCACCTTGGCAATCTCTTTCGGCTTCTTCTGGGCGAGCAACAAACTGGTGGTCACTTCTTTCGTGAACATTTTGACGAATTTGCAATAAAACAAATAGAATGTTTGGATGCAGCACTTGAAAGTGAAGCATAAAAAAATACACTTTCGACAGAAATTAGTCACTAGCTTCACGAACTAACCCACTACTCAAGTTTGAACATTTTCGCATTATTTTCTGCCGCACCCTGTAGATTCATTATTGAGGCCTCCCTTACTTCAGTCGATTGGTGCAGCTATAAAAAAGAGTTCTTCGTAGAACTTCAGAAAAGATCTTCACAGAACTTCGGGGTAGTTCTTCGCAGAACTTCGGGGAAGTTCTTCAAAGAACAACAGGGAAATTTTTCCGAGAAAGTCGGGAAAGTTTTTCTAAAAATTTTAGGGAAGTTCTTCCGAGAACTTCAGCGAAATTCTTTCGAGAACCTCAGGAAAATTCTTCCGAGAAATTCAGGGAAGTTTTATCGAGAACTTCAAGGAAGTTCTTCCGGGAACTTCACGGAAGTTCATCCGAGTACTTCAAGAAAGTTCTTCCGAGAACTTCCCGGAATTTCTTCCAAGGAGAACTTAATTAAAGTTTTTTCCAAGAGAAATTTGTCGGTTAACTTTAAAAAAGCTCTTTAGAGAACTTCAAGGAAGGCCTTTGGGGAAATTTAGGGAATTTCTTCAGAGAACTTTAGGGAATTTCTTCAAAGAACTTTGAGGATGTTGTTCTTCATAGAACTATAGGAAAGTTCTTCAGAAGAAGTCAGGGGAGTTTATTCTAAAAACTTAGGGAAGTTCTTAGTAAAATTCAGGGAAGCTTCTCCTAAAAATTCACTATCAGAGTTTATCTGGATTTATTTCTCGAAAGAAGTTCTCGAAAGAAGTTCATTGAGGTTCTTGGAAAAACTTCCTTTTAGCATTCGGCAGAACTTTCTTGCACTTCTCGGCAGGAACTTCCACCAAATTCATGGAAGGACGTATTTGAAGTCTTTGGAAGGGCTTTGTTGAGGTTTTAGTAAGAACTGAAGTTCTTGGATTGTCATTCCTGATGTTCTGTAATATTCGGTGCCCAGAAATTCTCGTCAAAACTGCACTTAAGTTCTTGAAAGAACGTCCCAAGATCGCCGTAGAACTTCAATTAAATTTTCGGAGGGTTTCGCTGAAGTTCTTCGAAGAGCTTTTCTCGATTTCCAGGAAGAACTTCCCTGAAGTTCTTGGAAAAACTTGCCTGATGTTTTTGAAATGACAAAACTGAATTTATTGGAAGAACTCGCACGAAGTTCTTGGAAGAACTTTCCTGAAGTTCTTTAAAGAACTTCACCCAAATTTCTCGGAAGAACTTCTCTGAAGTTCTCGGAAGAACTTGCCTGAAGTTCTCGGAAAAACTTCCCTGAAGTTGTCGGAAGAAATTCCCTGAAGTTCTTGGGAGAACTTCCCCGAAGTTTTAAAAAGATCTTTCCTTAGTGCACTTCTGCAAAGTTCCTCAACCAGAACTTCTTCTCAGTTCTCAGAAAAAAATTGCTAATATTCTCGGAAGAATTTCCCTGATGTTCTCAGAAGTATTCCAATGAAGTTCTCAGTTGAACGTCTCTGAAATTCTCAGAAAAATTGCGTTGAAGTTCTAGGATGAACTTCTCTGAAGTTCTCGGATGAACTTTCCTGAAGTTCTGTAAAGATCTTCTTCTGAAGTTCTCTGCTGAAATTTCTTGAAATTCTTGAACGTCCCTGAAGTACTCGGAAGAACTCCCCGAAAGTTCCGTAAGAAGTGGTGATGTAAAAATAGCTTATTATTAAATGAACAGAACCTTCACTTCTATGCTGGTTATACTCTATATTGAACTCTGAAAGCGAAATAATAATATGTCGAAATACAATCATTTTGCTTTGACAATGCTTTCATCTATTGAAATAGTTATTTACAATGTTTTCCCTTTCCCTTCTTCCTATGTATAAGAGCCCATCATTATCATCATCATGGCCAAATTGATCATCTTCTTGAAACGGATGCAACTTCCTTCATCACCATCTGCTCCATCATACACAAAAACATGGAAACCAGAATTCTTCGCCGCCACCGACATCAGCTCCAATCAACACCATACCCGACACAAGAAAAACTGATCATAGCTGCAAAATTCACCAAGATCAATCAGTAGTGCTTTTTAGATTTGTTCAGGTTTTTTTTTTTGCTGTTTCTGAGCCAACGAAGACGATACGCACCTACGCGTTTGTTGATGATAGATCCGAGCTCACTTTGATAGAACAAAGCTTGTCTGATGAGTTGGGCGTGCAAGGACCAACCAAGTCTCTCTGTGCTTGAAGTGGACCGGCGGAAGGCAGAAGATGGAAAAACAATCGCAGCGCATCAACTTGCAGATATCGGGTGTGCAGGGTTCGAAGAAATACGAGGAGTTGTCAGGTTTCTACACGATGTCCTCCCTGCAAATTCGTCCACAAACGCTACTGCTTGCAGAGATCCAGAAGAAGTATTCTTATCGGTCTGGACCACGCTCGGCCCGGACATCTATGAAGAGTCGTGAAGGTAAAGAGCACTAGCCGATTGCCGTCAAGACACGCTTAGGATGGATGGTCTTTGGAAATTGAACTGGAAAGGAGAATGTCGAGCGGTATGTGAACTATCTCAGCGTGGAGACCTGCGCGTGCAATCGAGATCCAGACAAAGATCTGCATAAAATCGTGAAACCTTATTTCTCGCTTGACAGCCTCGGAGCTGTAAAATCGGATAAATTGCTGATTTCACATCAAGATCAACGAGCTCAAATGCTACCGGAGATACTCACTCATCGTATTGACGGCAGATACGAATCAGGCCTGGACCTACGACTATGTCTGACTTCCGGACAGCAAGGCAATGGCCCTGAAGAGATGGAGGTACTTGGAAAACCGGATGAAAAAAGATCCCGTGTTATCCGAGGCAATAAGAGCGAAGCTTAACGACCACGTTAGCAAAGAGATACATGACAGTGGAAGAGCTGAAAATCTCTCGATCCCAAGTGTGGTATCTTCAAACAAACCAGGCAAGATGAGACATGTGTGCGATGCAGACGCGACCGTCCACGGAGTCGCACTTAACGCTTTTCTGCTGAAGGGCCCCGACCAGCTAACATCCCTTCTCTCCGTGTTAGTACAGTTTCGAGAGTTTCGGGTAGCAGTGAGTGGTGACATCCGTGAGATGTTTCACCAGGTGAAGATGCAGGAAGGCGACCAACACTGCTTGCGCTTCTTCTGGATGGACGTCAACCAAACAACCGAGCCGAGTGTCTACGTAGTACAAGTGATGGCGTTCGGTGCGTGTTGTTCGCCGAGTACCGCACAATATGTGAAGAACAGTAATGCGAAGCGGTTCGAGCAGAACCATCCGGAAGCTATCTACGCAATCGTCAAGCGGCACTATGTGGACGATATGCTAGTGAGCGTAGAATCGACGGAGAAAGCAAATCAGCTTGTGGAGGGCGTCAAAATGATCCATGCATCGGCCGGCTTCGAAATGCGGAACTGGATATAAAATTCTCGTAGCGTTTTGGCAGCGGTATATCATAGCCATCTTACAATCTAAACTGAGTCGAAAATTTTCATTAAATCTACTAATAACCGTTAATTATATCTAAGTTTCATACTAAAGTTCTTAAGTACTAAGTTCTACGATATCTGTGAACTAAAGAGGACGTTTAGCAAGAAATACACCGACGATTACTGACACCGTTTGCCTAACAGGTGTTCAATAAAAAATGAGAATGATTTCTATACCTTTCTGTAATTAAAGTAAAGAGCGTAAAGTTTTTTCTCTCCAAGAGAATTGCTCTCTGGACTCCCTAGAAATGGGTGGCATGTTTCTTTTCGCTCGGGTGCTGTCAGTTCAATCGAAGATGGCGTCGAAACAGCAAGCACTCCGCGAGCGTGTTGTCCGGTTTTACGAAACGCATAGTCATCGTGGAAAAAAGTTTACGGTAGACCACTTTCGAGACGGAGTACAGTTGACCGGATCCTGGCATCCCTGAGCGTAGAGCGGAAGGCCGGTAGCGGCCGTCCGGCGAAGATAATGACGAAACAGAAGAAGAAGAAGAAGGGAGCATTGAAAAAGCTGTTCGACAGCAAGGACGGAACGAGTTTGCGTGATGCCGGCCGAAAATATCACTGCTTCCATACCTTGATTCACCGAACCCTCAAGATGGAGGACATCATCTGTCGGTGGAAGACTCGGTCCCCCGAGTACACGGACGAGCAGATAGCGACAGTGAAATCGCAGTGCCGGTGGATGATGAAGAACTACCGCGGGACGTCGTTTGTGCTGGACAACGAAAATTACTTTCCGCTCTCGAAGACCCACATTCCAGGAAATGACAGCTACTATTCCAGCAACAAGTCGGCCACACCCCCCGAATTAAAATATAAGTTTAAGCATAAATTTGGAAAAAAAAAGTTATGCTGTACATCATCATATCGGACAGAGGGAGTTCAAAGCCGTGGTTCAAGCCGAGCTGTCTGGCCATCAATCAGCAAGTGTACCAGGAGGAGTGTCTTGAGAAAATTCTTCTGCCGTTCTAAAAAAAAAGTGGTATAAACGTCAAGAAAGGATAAAGGTGATTCGACACCGTAGGTTTTTAAGAGATATTAGCAATCCATTCGAAATATCGGATGGTAATTTTGAAAAAATATTTCGTATTCCAAAATGTTTGGCCGAACAGTTTATGGACTTGATGGATCAACCTTTATATGCAATTCCTTTGAAAGATGAAAGGACCACAACAATTCGGGTACATTTGCAAGTTCTTACAACGTTACGATATCTTGGTTCAGGTAATAAAATAATGTAAATAATTGAATTTCCAAAACCTTACCCAAAAAGGACTTCCTAAGAGCATATAACGAGTATTACTTTGAAAATAGTTATTTTGGCAGGATCTTAATAATTAATTACACCTTACATACAGGTAACGTCTACTCCAAAATCTATCAGCGTAGTTTGAGAATGAAAACTTTTTCTATCACTATTATCATTTACAATTTTGTTTGACTTTTTTTTTCAGCAAACACATTAACTTTAACTTTACTATAAGGTTCTCATATTCATCACATTTTAGGTTCTCATCAAGTAACAGTTGGTCAAGACAACTTATTGGCAGTTTTGCTAGAAACGTGCCATCGTATTTTAAAGAACGTAATTGTTGCAATGGATAAATATCTTTTGGAGAATTTGTTGTTTTTCCAAAAATGATGCTGAGCTAGCTCGAACCAAGCAAAAATTCTTCCAGCATTACAATATTCCCGAAGTCATTGGAGCTATTGATTGCACACAATTTGCTGCTTTGAGCCCCCCGAAAGATGTTGAGCACGTATATTTGAACCGAAAAGGATATCACTCTAAGAATGTTCAATTGGTTTGTGATATGGATCTTCGTATTTTTAATGTGTATGCTAGATTGGAGGTTCTACTCATGATTTTTTATTTCACATTTTTTCATTGCATTTCAACATATTATTATTCCGCTTTCAGAGTTCAATAAAGAGTATAACCAGCATAAAAGTGAAGGTTCTGTTCATTTAATAATAAGCTATTTTTACATCACCACTTCTTGGAACTTTAGCGAACTTGAGGCAAGTTCTTCCGAGAACTTCAGGGACGTTCAAGAATTTCAAGAAATTTCTGCAGAGAACTTCAGGAAAATTCACCCGAGAACTTCAACGAAATTCTTCTGATAATTTTAGAGAAATTCAACGAGAACTTCAGTAGAATGCTTCTGAGAACATCAGGAAAATTCTTCCGAGAACATTAGCGAAATTTTTCTGAGAACTTTAAAGAAGTTCTGCTGAGAACTAAAGAGAAGTTCACTCAGAAAAGATCTTTTAGAAACTTCAGGAAAGTTCTCTCAAGAACTTCAGGGAAGTTCTTCCGAGAACTTCCGAGAACTTCAGAGAAGTTCTTTAAAGAACTTCAGGAAAGTTCTTCCAAGAACTTCGGGGAAGTATTTCCAATGAATTCAGGGAAGTGCTTCCAAGAACATCAGGGAAATTTTTCCAAGAATTTCAGGGAAGATCTTTCAAGAACTTCAGGGAAGTTCTTCGAAGAACTTCAGGGAAATTCCTCCCAGAATTTAATTGAAGTTCTACGGCGATCTTGAGACGTTCTTCCAAGAACTTAAGTGAAATTTTGCCGCGAATTTCAGGACACAGTACATCACACTACATCACAGAACATCAGGAAAGTTCTTCCGAGAACTTCAGTTCTTACTAAAACTTCAATGAAATTCTTCCAAAGACTTCAATGAAATTCTTCCATGAAGTGCAAGAAAGTTCTGCCGAAAGCTACAAGGATTTTTTTCCAAGAACCTCAATGAACTTCTTCCGAGAACTTCAGGGATGTTCTTCCGAGAACATCAGGAAAGAACTCCAGAGAACTCCTGGGCGAATTTTTAGGAGAAACTTCCCTGATTTTTTTCTAAGAACTTCCCTGACACCCTCTGAAGAACTTTCCTATAGAGTTCTCTAAAGAACTTCCCTAAAGTTCTCTGAAGAAATTCCTTAAATTTCCCTGAAGGCCTTCCTTGAAGTTCTCTAAAGAATTTCCTAAAGTTAACTGCCAAATTTCTCTTGGAAAAACTTTCCTTAAATACTCGGAAGAACTTCCCTGAAGTTCTAGGAAGAATTTTCCTGAAGTTCTAGGAAGAATTTCCCTGAAAAAAAAAAAAAAAAATAGCTCTAAGACAAATATTATAATATGTATATATGAGACATAATAAATAAATGAATATATAAAAGTGAAATTCAATACATATTGCGATCAAACATTAAAACCCTTCCAAATGATTGAATAAATAGTACAAAATCTCCTAACAAGCTGAATTTCATTGGATTCTAGGATGGTTATGACTTTCACTGGTTTAGATTTTGATAACAAAATACACTGAAAAAAAATCAATGGGACAAGAAAAAGTTTTTGTTAGAAAAACTTTGTTTCCTTAAAAGTGCCCATCTTGTAATGTATGAACGGTTGGTAGCAAACATAATTACCTATCTTTAGACAAAATTTCATTGAAATCAAAAATGGTGTTTTTAAATTGACTTTTATTTTTTATAAATGATTTTTTTCAGTGTAGGGCTCATTTTGGTTTTTTTCAATATTATTTTCTTAAAACTCACCTTATTTTGTGATAATTACGCATACAACACTTTTTTGTAGGAGTAGTCATTTTTTCATTAAAAACATGTATTTATGTATGTAAGGTAGCCACCATCCCTTCTAAGACCTTGTCATGTATGCAGCTCCACTTAATAGCAAGATCAAATTGAGTTGCCGGGTTGTATTCACAGTAACGCTGTATGAAGGGCCAAAAACGGTGGGGCGGACCCGTAAGCATAGACACTTACGCGAAACCCGCGGGAACATGAGATTCTCCTTCCAACGATACGATCCAACAAATCGAATAACCCAATTCGCAATACTTATTAAGCTTTCTAAGGGATGGCTTGTTAAGAAGGGCGCGTCACTCTCACTGAAACTGTTGGAGTAGAATTCACAGCATCACAATCGAATCGGTAGGATAAAGAAAATGATACTGTTTGTTCCCTCCTAGACGCCGGTTGTCATACCACTCCATCGTCCAATTCCAGCTTGAGTTATACCCTGATGCTTCCTCCTCTTCCCAATATATATTTAATGTCATATAGTAATGTATAAACTATAGTGAATTAATATTATAATTATAAAAATATAGTGAATAAATATTATAATGACAATTATACAAAAATGTGGTAATTATACAAAACATTGAAAAAACTAATTAATGTGATATAACCACAATGGAACTGACTCTTAGCTTCGGGTCTTTCCAAAGAATCCCTACTGAGCCCTTGCGCACGTCAAGCCGGCCAGTTCAGCGCAAGGGTAGTCATTTGTTCATTATTTCATTAAAAACATTTTTAAAAAATCGATAAAAAAAAGTTTGGCCCTTTTCAAAAGACAGTCTAGAAAAAAAAATTTAAGAAGCTATGTATGCAAAGTGGCTTATCTAGTCAAAAGTTTCGTTGTAATCTGAGAAGGTGCTGCCAACATTTGTTCGAGTTGGCGCGAAAACCGTCAACGCGTAAATTAAAACTATCGTACGCCACCGGTCCTGACGGCATTCGCTCATCCGTTTTGAAGTATTGTGCAGATAATCTTAGCTTTCCGCTAGCAATGCTGTTCAATCTTTCGGCTCAGCAAAGGCAGTTCCCCACACGATGGAAATTCTCTTACTTGTTTCTAATTCACAAGAAAGGAGACAAACGGGATGTTGCCAATTACCGTGGATTTCCCTCCTCCCATTTCATAATGTGAACGATTCCCTGTTTGCATGTTGTAAACAGTATATCGACACAGAGCAATACGGCTTTTACACGAAGCGATCCGTATCCACGAACTTGATACAATTTACCCTTTACGTGCCTGCGAAGCATGGATTCATGATGGCAAGTTGATGCTGCATAAAGGGTGTATTCGATAAAAATGGCACACAGAAAATCTTCTGTAACTTTTGAATCGTATGAGTAAAAAACCTAGAAATTTGAGTAGATCTTATCCATAGTGTATTATTTACATCTGCCAAGTTTCATAGTTATACATTCAGTAGTTCCAGTCATGTCGTCGAAACAAGAAATTGTCCGTGAGAAAATTTTGTGCACTCACAATCAAAATCCAGGGGCGTCCCACCGGTGGATTGCTAAAAAGGCTTGGAATTGCAAATACAACTGTGTCTCGTGTAATAAGAACCTTCAAGGAGCGTCTGAGTGTCCAAAGGAAGGAAGGGAGTGGTCGTAAAAGTGGTCCAATGGACAGTAAAATGGCCAGGAAAGTCGTACAACAATTCAAGAACCGTCCAAACATGTCAATTCGAGATGTCGCTAAAAAGTCTAAGGTGTCAGTCGGTTTTGTGCAGAAAACCATGAAGCGTGCTGGGTTACATGTTTACAAAGTGCAAAAAGCCCCAAACCGGAATGAAAAACAAAACATCACTGCGAAAACCCGCGCCCGGAAACTTTACACGAAGCTGCTCACCAAATCCGGTTACATCGTGATGGATGACGAAACATACGTCAAGGCCGACTTCCGTCAACTTCCTGGGCAAGAATATTTCGTTGCCAAGTCGAAGTTCGATGTTCCGGAGGATGTTCGAAAGAAGAAACTATCGAAATTTGCAAAGAAGTTTCTAATCTGGCAGGCGATTTGCGGATGTGGTGAAATAAGTGCTCCCTTCATCACTTCCGGAACAATAAACGGTGCGATTTACACGGAAGAGTGCCTTAAGAAGCGTCTCTTGCCATTCATTAAGAAGCACAAAGGATCAACTCTGTTTTGGCCTGATCTAGCATCCTGCCACTACGCTCGAAACGTATTGGAGTGGTACCGAGCCAACGGAGTCAATTTTGTGCCAAAGGATATGAACCCACCAAATTCACCGGAACTTCGTCCAATTGAAAAAATTCTGGGCAATTATGAAAACGGAACTTCGCAAACATCCCAAAACTATAAAAACAGAGCTAGAATTGAAGAAAATTTGGGTAAAACAACAAAAACACTGGGAAAATCGGTTGTACAAAATTTGATGGGTGGAGTGAAAAGGAAGGTGCGGGCATTCGGGATGGGAGACGAAATTGAATAAAACAAATGTTGTAAATCAAAACTCATTAGTAGTTCTTCATTCCCTGAAAATTTCAAGAAAATCCGATAATCAGTTTAATTTTGATGAGTATATATGTGTGTGCCATTTTTATCGAATACACCCTTTATATGGACTTCAAAGTTGCATTCGACACAGTGGATCACGAAATCCTTCTGGCTACAATTCGAGAAACTCGGCGTGTCATCTAGGAGTGCGGTTTGGTTCAGATCCTACTTAACTGACCGGTCCCAGTGCGGGTCAAGATCGGCTCTTCTGAATCGGAATCATTCTCGAATAAGTCGGGCGTCCCGCAAGGTACTAACCTCGGTCCGCTGCTCTTCTCACTTTTCTTGAATGATGTTTCGTTGTTGTTACCGTCGCACAGTGATTCCATTCCATACAAAAGGCGGAAAAAAAGTCTAAAAATGGATTTAACGTAGCTAAATTATCTGTTTACAAGTAATTTTGTGCCGCTGTTTTCAAATATGCTATCTAAATTGTCAAATTAAGCCACACGATATGGCTCCTGGAATATCCGGAATATCCGATAAAATGGTAAACTCATGAGTCTCGTCCTAAAGCAATACCATTTTTAAAACCATTTGCACATAAAATGTGAGAAGTAATGCCAATAATTGTGGCTCTGAGTGGCCATTTAGTGGTCTTCGAGATGTTCCGGAACATCCGTAAAATTTGATAATTCAGCAATTCCATACCAAATTGACAAAGTTTGTTCCTCTGCGAAAAATATATGATTCCAAATTTTTCATTTTGTCATTACGGTTACCCATATTGAGATAGGGTGGTCCAAAAAACGACATTTTAGAAAACATAATTTTCGAATAATTATAACTTTTGCAGCACTGAACCGATTTAAAAAAAATTTACGATGAAAGAAAAAGAAAAATAAGGAAATATAGTATTAGGCAAATTAAAAACAATCTTGTTATTAAAATCAATTGTAGAGATGTCCAGTTTTTATTATTTTGGTGGTGACTACAATTTTCTTGTAAATTTCAATTAAGACATTTCAGACGATTTTACATTAAGTCATTATAATGATTGTAATGATTTATTCCAATATGTGCAGTCACCTATTTTACCCCTCTGAGCGTTTCCAGATGAAATCAGCCGGAAAAAGTCAAAATCTTGCACCACCCTCTCCGATTTGGATGAAACTTTGCACATGTCTTCGGAATTGGTGATGATGGATTTTCCGCGGGTCAAGGGAATTTTTTGACTCAAGACATTTTTTTCAAAAGGGCGTCTGTGTTTTTTCATGCGTATTTTTCAAAAAATCATAACTCGAAAACCGTTGGTTGTAATAAAGTTGCGTCTGAGAAGAAGCTGTAGTAAATTAATTTGAATCTATGAAAAAAATATGTACACTGCAAAAAAAAAAAAATTTTCTTAAAAAAAATCAAAAATTAAAATTAAAAATCAATTAGCAAATCTGTCCAACGTACGATTTTTATAATTTTTTTTTTCAAAAAGACTATAAGTCATAAGAAAAAGAACAAAAGTTGTTCTACGATAAAGCAACTTAAGATAAAAAACTTCTTAGAAGTAAGAAAAATTTAAGTTTTTTCCATAAATGTTTTTTTTTTGCATAAATAACCATATTTTTCTAATATAATACGATTTTTCTAGTAATTTTAAACAAAAATGCTCGTAGTAAGCAACATTCTATATGTACCCGTTTTCGAGATAATTTGAAAGTAATGTCGAAAAAATGGCTTTTTCCATGAAAACATCCCTTTTTCAAAAGCTAGTCGTGATTGTCCATCTTCAAAAGTATTTTTTTCAAATTGTACATAAAATTTTCAACAACTATTCTTTTGACACCAAGAAGATTGAACATCTTCTTAATTAACGAAATTAACGAATCTTAATTACCAATTAAAAATTTTGAATTTTTTTTTCATACATGATTTATTTATTTTTTCTACTATTTTTAAAAAAAATTGTATTTTCATTTTTACAAACACTATTTCCTAACATTCCTATAAATAATATGAAAACTCAGTATTTCGTCAGTTGAAAATATTTTCGCAGCGATTTTGTTATCTGCAACTGGAATGAAGGAGTGATATTTCTGTGTACCAGGAATCATTTTGTTTGCTGATAACTACCACCCCGTTCTGCAGCTCCTTCTTCATATTCTTCTAGTGAAACATAGCAAAATGATATTTTTGTGAAATTTTCTTGATTTCTCTTAATAGCCCAATCATACAAAGTTTTCGCACTTGTTATTGGATGTTCATGTTGTTTGGCCAAGTTTGCTCTTGTTGCCATTCGTTTTAATGTGCCGCCAATTGCATCACATGGTCCCTTACCATGTGAAGTTGCGAAAAAATGCCACTCAGAATCAATGTTGTATTTCTCTTTAAACTTGCAGAGGCTTGCAAATTTTTTTTTATTTTTGTATTGGGAAGCAGCCCCATCAGATATAAAAATGGCCTTTTTTATATTCATTAGTTGATTTAAATACGTTAGTAATTTAGAAATAAAAACTTTTACCGCAATTGTATCATGTCTCAGAACTTCTGATATTACAACAAAACTTAGATTTTTAAGCATTCCTGACTCCATATAATAAATACCAAACGGATGAATTGTAGCCTGATCATTGTTCCAATGATGAATTTGAACAGCATCCTGAAGTACAAATGAATAATTCTCTGCAAAATCGCAAATAATAACTACTTCTCCTTCTTTTAATGAAGACTTTGTATCTTTTAAAAATTTAGATTGCTTTGTTTTTATATAATTATGAGTTAATAGTTTTTCTAATTTCTCGTTTAAATATTCAACAAATTTATCGACAGGTTTTAATAGCGTTTCTAAATTACATCTATCAGTTGTAATCCATTGTTCGAACGATATCTCAGACAAGTTATGTTTCTCAAGTTCTTTTAAAAATCTTATCTCAAATTCTGACAGCGTGGGACAATTTTCGCATTCACGGAGGTTACAATATTTTGATCTTGATGATGAATTACACAATAACTTCTCAAAATGTTGATTACAATCAGTGTTGAATGAATATTTTTTTAAACTGTGAAGCATTAAATCAATATTTTCGTGAATTGCGCAAACACAAACGTTGTGAGAACCTGAAGCATTTAGCAATTTACAATGTTTTGGTCGCAATGCTGCAAAAGTACTAAATCCAATTTTATGTTCATCGACTTTAAATCGAGTGAAAGTTTCTCTAAGTGATGAAAGTAATAACCGTTTTTGAATTTGTTGACGCTTACCGTTAGTGTTTACAGAGACATAATCTCTTTGTCCCGGCATGGCTCTGCTGATGTCGTCCTCGTCAAAAAATTGTATCACTTGATGCTTTATATCCGGATTCAAACGATTCCCCGATCTGTCGTTGGGGGTAGCCAATACTCCATTTTCGGCCGCCAATTCTTTTGCTTGTAATGCAAGGTATTTGTTTGCTTCAAATTTGCTCGTTATCTGCTGAATCGTCCACGAATTAGGCAAAACTGTTAATATACGTGTTTTATCTATTCTCGAACAATCTGGTTCTATGAATTTTTCTTTCAATTTGGAAATAATTTCATCATATTTCACAACCTTTGTTTTCAATGTAGCTAACTCTTCGACTTCTTCTTGTGGTGGTTAGCTGAATAGATATTTTCTAATACCTGCTACAATTTCGGCAAAGCTTTGCCGACGGTATTTATCGTTTTTAAATTTTCTAATGGATATCGGAGACACATTTATTCCTGCAATTCCATTATTGAATAACTCAATGTTGTGTATCCTGGAATAATCCGGTAGGTCACTGTCCTGAGAAGATGCCGAGGTAATTGAAGCTGCCGATGGTATTTCCTCCAAATCGTTCCGTGATGTGGTTGGTGCTTCGTCATGTCCACCGTTTTCTGGTTGCTCCACTCTTTCGACAGGATTACGACGATACGAATATAACCGACATGAATCACAAATTCTTAATGACGTGTCCAAATGGACCGTACACTGCATGGATAAAAGTGTTTCAATTAACTTGTCAGTTGAATTTCTAAGTTTAGGAGAACACCGTCTCCCGATTTCACTAAAAGGTTTACAACAATGCTTTGTTTCGAGTTCCATTTCAAATCGTTCTACACTTTACTCTACTTATGAAAGACACTGTTAAACTGATGTCATGACTTTGTAATGTAATCCTTTTTATACGTACTAGGTACGCACTTTAGGTACTTTTTTGAAATATTGGTATGTGCAGGGGTATGCATGTAAATTATATTTTCTGTCAACACCAAAGGGAATGCATGAATAGGTATAAATGGGCGTAACAATTGTATTCTTACTGGTATTAACAGTTTAACTAATTAAATACATTATGTTTCTACCTGAACGAAATACGCTTGAACACTAACATGAATACTAATTATTTTTGTTTCGGGTTAGGTTTTCATAATATACTGTAAGTAAAAGCAGCAAATATTGTCGTGTTACCTACAGTGAATATCAGGAATCAGTTTGTCTAGTATTCTCGGTAATAAAAGGTATATTGTAGAAAATTTTATGTACAATTTGAAAAGAATACTTTTGCAGATGGACAATCACGACTAACATTTGAAAAAGCGATATTTTCATGGAAAAATCCATTTTTTCGACATTAATT
Source organism: Aedes koreicus (assembly GCA_024533555.2). Classification (NCBI taxonomy): domain Eukaryota; kingdom Metazoa; phylum Arthropoda; class Insecta; order Diptera; family Culicidae; genus Aedes; species Aedes koreicus. The sequence goes on along the minus strand of JAHHFK020001540.1, from coordinate 140,803 downwards.
TCAAATTATCTCGAAAACGGATACATTTAGAATGTTGCTCACCAAGTGCATATTTGTTTAAAATTACTAAAAAAATCGTATTATATTAGAAAAATATGGTTATTTATGCAAAAACAACAAATTGGAAAAAATTTAAATTTTTCTTACTTCTAAGAACTTTTTTATCTTAAGTTGCTCCATCGTAGAACAACTTTTGTTCTTTTTTTTATGGCTTAAAGTTTTTTTGGAAAAAAAAAATCATAAAAATCGTACGTTGGACAGATTTGCTAATTGATTTTAAAGTTAAATTTTTGATTTCTTTTGTAGAATTTTTTTTTTTACATTGTACATATTTTTTTCATAAATACAAATTAATTAACTACAACTTCTTCTCGGACGCAATTTTATTACAAACAACGGTTTTCGAGTTATGATTTTTTGAAAAATACGCATAACAAAACACATACGCCATTTTGAAAAATTAGTCTTGAGTCAAAAAATTCCCTTAACCGGCGGAAAATCCATCGTCAGCAATTCCGAAGACATGTGCAAAGTTTCATCCAAATCGGAGATGGTCGAGTTCAGTCATTTGCTCATTTGGCAGAGAAATGCTCTATGGTAATAATCGCGTCACTCCAAAACGAAAGTGAAACTACTCTTCAGATATTCTGGATGACCCGGAGGACTATGCAGTGACAAGTCTAAATCGCAAAAGGGTTAACTACAGAGAATTCGTTCTCACATTACATGTAAATTTACTTCAAGTTAAAAAAAAAACCCTAAATTTATCCACGTTTCGTGTGATCTTACCCTTATTCCCTGGAAGTTCTAGGAATACGTAACCGGATGGGGTCATTGTAGTCCTCTAAACTCTAAACTAGTCCTCTAAACATCACCATTGCACTTATGTTTGAGTTCTCATTTTATTTGATGTGACGCATGATGGGTTTTAGATCCAAATCCGAATCTGGCCACTTTCCCGGGAGTAGCTGGAACATCAACCCGGATGATGTCAATGTGGATCTGGACTTTTGATGTCATCACCATTGAACTAATTTTCGTTTTCTCATGTAATTTGAGGTGTCACATGATGGATTTTAATCTAAGTCAGAATTTGGCCACTTCCCACGGGATATCTCCGAAACCAGTCAACCAATTTCAACAAAATTCGTAGGGGAACACAGTTCCTTTCATTTGGCGGTTGTTTCATTCAAATCGGTTCAGTAGATGCTTGGAAAACTGAGTTAGAAATTTCATTCCACACATGCACTATTCACACACATGGACACACACAGGCATGTTCAGTTCATTGAGCTGGGTTCGTAGTATATCACACTCGGCCTTTCAGGCTTTGAGTCGCAAGTCGGTTTTCTAAGATGTATGTATTTACACTTCTTTGTAAGAAGAGAAAAAAACCGTGGTAATCTAGTGCGAGATTTATGCATTTACCAATCTTACGAGTTTTCCAGACATTCCAAGACTCTGGCCTCCCGGAACCGTACTTGCGCAAGTTTGCGCAAGATGTAACTCATATTTTCGGAAAACTGTCAAAAAAATCTTTAAAATAAGCCTACTGTGGTGCATGTGCGTATGTGTGCTCACATTTGAAAACTTAGTTGAAATTTTTTTTTTCGATTCTATATACATTTTATATGGGAGTAAAAAACCGCGACCATGTATGATGATGATGATGTAATACTACCATCTATTGCAGCAAGGAAACTTTCCATAGCGGAATAATCTGAAAAACGATTTGATCAGGATTCTATTATTGTTTGTGATCATCAAGCTCCTGTATGAAGGGCCAAAAACGTTTGGGCGGGCCCGTAAGCAGAGACACTTACGCGAAACCCGCGAATATAGGGAAGAGAATCTCCTTCCAAAAGCAAGTTCACACTCACAGCACTAGAATCGAACCCTCGATTGACAGAATAAACCCAATAGATGGGGTCGAAGAGCCCGCCCTCGTTCCACGAAATGTTAACAATAGGGAGGAGGCAGTCCCATGCTCTCTATCCAAATCATTTTACTTGGGTGCCCTGATGGTCCCTCCCTTTCCCCGTTATATGTTATTTAATATATAATATATTTTGTGCACAACAAATTAAGCTACCATTATAGACAAAAATGCTAATTTTTTCAAATTTCAAACTTGAATGGATTGTTACTGAAAAATAAATAAAAGTTAGATATGTATCAATATCCTACTAGTCCTGGGAAAGCTGAAAACAGAATAGATCATTCGAAATATAAAAGATAAAATTTCAATAAAATATATTATTTTATAAAACATAGTAATATTTGTAATGTTTTTCTTTATAATGTTCTAGCAACACTTCAAAGATAGAGTGAACGAAGAGTCCGGTGGGATAATTTCTGAAAGAAATGGCTTATCTTACCATAATACCACAAACACAACATTAAAATATAATCCTACATTACGTATAAGCACATGCCAGCCTTTTATGAATATAATAGTTGAAGTTCAGAAGTGCAATTTTAAATAAAATGGTATGCTGAAATGCTGAGATACAAATTCCGCCTTTGATGCCTGGCATGTTGCTCCCGGCTCTTACATAGTTTTGGAATGCAAAGATGATTCCAAAGCGTGCTGAAATTATTAGTAAAATGAGAATAGAAAATATAGAATATGATTTAAAGGTATAAGATCTTCGGTTGCACCCCCTCACTTCGCTATTGTCAGATTGACAACATTGCCCAGGCTACGCCAACCAGTGTCTCCATGTTTCAGCTGGCAGTCTTTTGTGACCATATGATTCGTGGAGGCGTGAGGTAGGAACTTGTGAGGACCAGCGGTCGGTCGCACCCTCCTTCGAAGTTGTCAACTCACCATTTGAAGCCCAGTAAAAAAAAACCGCGACCATGTAGGACCCATACTTTGAAATATTGTAGAGAGCACAATTTTCATCCAATCGTTATAAAATTTTGGACAAAGAAATTTCAATAGTGTACAAAATTTTAAAAATATATTTATTGTAAAATGAGGAAGTTGATTTTTCGACTTTTTTCCGCCTTGGAATCACTGTGCGTCGGGATAACGCTTCTTTTTCGCTGACGACATGAAAATTTATAAAATAATATGATCCTCTCAGACTGCTTGGATCTGCAGGACATGGGACATGGTGGGTATCTTTGCTGATTGGTGCACAAGAAACTTGCTAAGCCTCAGCGTTGAAAAATGCAACGTTTTTTCGTATTACTCAAACACCAGCCGATTACATTTGACTATGTGTTATCGGGACGTTGCCTTACTCGAGTACAGCACTTTAAGGATCTCGGTATTATCCTTAATACCGGACTCACCTTCCGAATGCAGTACAACGATGTTGTTGCCAGAGCCAATCGTCAACTGGGCTTTATGTTCAAAATTGCTGACGACAGCGCGTGACCCACTGTGCCTCAAGTCCCTCTTTTGCTCACTTGTACGGTCATTATTAGGAGTCCTTTCCATGCCATATGGATTGCCCGAATTGAAGCAGTTCAAAAAACATTTGTGAGATATGCCCTTCGATTTTTTTGTTGGCGTGATCCACGAAACCTGCCACCATACGAGGAGCGGCGCCGTCTTCTACGGATCGAATCACTGGAGTTGAGACGCTCAATTGCACAAGCAACGATCGCAGCGAAACTACTGTCAGGAGACATCGACTGCCCGGCTTTGAAGACACAGCTGAATTTGTACGCACCCGAGCGACCACTTCGACAACGTGATTTTCTGCTCCTGGAACCACGAAGCAGAAATTACGCTTTGCATGAGCCTATTCGTTCATTTAGTCAGCGGTTTAACGACTGCTTTTGCTTTTTTGACTTCAATATTTCTATTGACGTGTTTCGCCAAAGACTTCTAAATTTTTTCCGCACCGCTAATCGTTACTAATTAGATTAAGTTTTATTCATTGAGACATCAATTGTCAGTTGATTTTTAAATTTAATATTTTTTTAAATATAATAAATAAAAATAAATTACATCCATATTCCTCAAAAACGTCTAACTTTATAAAACAAGTTGTCTAACTTTTCGTGAGACATGCTACCACACAAGGCTAAGTCGCTTAGAACAGTATGCCAGCTACGATGTCCTACGTACTAGACGAATTTGTTACATAACTGCGGAACTTCGATTTTCAATCCATACCACATGTGTGGCACACTGAGGCACACTTTTGACAGTTGAGCTTTAAGAAATAAGAAACCAGCAACCTTACCATTATGCGTTGTTGGTTGCCAGGTACCGCAAACAAATGAAAATTTGGACTTTCAACATATCGGCACATTCGGCACCTTTACGGGAACACTCAGAAAATTGCAACGCTTGTAGACACACTGAAATAAAATAGCACAGGGGAAAAGTGGGCTGAGCGATCCACCCCTTGCTACCACACGTCTTATTAAACTTATCTAAGCAAGTATAAAGCTAGTTGAATTTCGCTAACAGCTCAAATACACTAACGTACACCACTTTTCCCCTATGAAACCGTGTGAAAAAAGACTAAATAGCGTTGATAAATTCACATGCATTAACATTTTAAAGTATTTCGACTTTTTTGCATGTGTGAACTATCCATGCAATGGTCAAAATACAGTTTTTAAAATTTTGAGTATGTTTTTTGTAGTTTATGAGTTATAATAAAAATAATAATCAATCGCTGCATGTTAGGCTGAGTCAAGGGACACATACCCGATTACCATTTTTGAGGGACTGAATAAGATTAAATTCGGTTGAATGAATGATCATAGCAGTCGGTGAAACTGTATTCTCGATTCTTCAGAAGTTAGAGTCAACAAAAAAAGAACAACACGGATAAAAACGAGGTTCACCACACGCTTACCTGGCTATTAATTTTCGATAACACCGTCTCATAGGAATTCTGATTGGACAGTATATCTCACCCGCTTGATAGCTCTCTGTTACATAATTAATCAATTACCCGACCAAATTACCGCGTACAAACTCGCTCACACGCACGCCGCTCCGTTAGCTCCCTCTTCATCACCCTGCCATCAAAATATTCCCAGAACCCAGAAATTCCGGTCCGTGTGGCTGAGCACAGTGCGGTCAACCGATTAAGGCTTCACCCATCCATTGAAACACCCTCCAGGCTGAAAACTCCGACGACGTCAACGACTCTGACTCCCCAAACAAATTCACCCCATGTCCGTTTTTTTTTTTTTAGTGAGTGAAGTTTATGCGAGTGTAATTATGATAATTACCAAAGCCCTTCCCACCTCAACCCGGAGGAGCAGTGACTGGAACTGTCTTGGAAATCACGACCCATGTCGCTCCCAGAAGTAAGACGTGGAGCTGCCAGCCAATTCCATCACGCAGAACCGGCGAAGACGACGACGGCGATGATGATTCCAGTCAGTGGTAGTAGCAGTGGGCAAGCTGAGGTGGGTGAGAATATTCAAATTATCTTGATTTCATTCTTCTCCACTCTCGACGACTTGGACGACCCCCCGGGGACAACGGAGAAGAACCCCGAGTGCGAGCTTGAGCCAGGCTGGGAGAATCTTTATTTCATCCAGTTCTTTTTTTTTCGCTCTATGTTCGCCGCTACTCTACTATCGCCTGCCGACTACCGACCAACCGAAGACGGACGTCTGCAAGCATGCTTTTGAAATTTTAATTTATGAAATTAAAAAATTCAAATAAGACGAGCGTTTTGCTGGAACAGGGGGAAAATATACGACCGCTCGTCGAGAAATTGGAGAAGCAGTCGAAAGCAAGGAAGTAAGAAAAAACTTATAAAATTACTAAACGAGGAGCGGAAAGGTTGAAAGATGGGAGTCCGTGGGTCGTCTTCTGGAGCGAGGGGAAAAATTAATGAAAGATGAAGTGGCACCGGGTCGCACCCCCCCCCCCCACTTAACCGAGTTTCGGTGCGTATGGTGTGCCGCGGCGTGAATCTAAAATCGGATTTATTTATTAGCGTGGCAGCATACTAATATTAGGTGCACAACTAAGTTTCCACTGTTTAGCAATAGATGGCACCAGTAGTAAGTGCTGGTCGAATGTTGTACATCACAAGCGTCAGAAACCAAGCTCAGACATATGGTTAACAAACCGTCTTTGCCAAATCAGTGATTTTGGTTTAGTGTGATATATTTTGCTTGTTTGAAGATGTCTGATTTCGTGCCAAATAATCGTCATTTGCGGGAAGTGTTGATTTTTCTTCTTTCATTCGAAGAAAACGGCGGCTGAAGCACATCGAGAGCTCCAAAGAGTTTACGGTGATACTGCTCTGAGTGTTAAACAATGTGTCGTGATTGGTTTCGTCGCTTCAAAAACGGTGATTTCAGTGGTGATGATCGTCCGCGTGAAGGAAGGCCAAAAAACTCCGAAGACTCTGAATTGGAGGCATTTGCTCGATGAGGATCCGTGTCAAACGCAAGAAGAGCTTGGTTCAGGATTAGGAGTTTCCCGCCAAGCCGTTTCTAAGCGATTGCATGCGTTGGGAATGATTAAAAAGCAGGGAACTTGGGTTCCTTACGATTTGAAGCCAAGAGATGTTGAGTGTCGATTTTTCGTCTGTAAACAACTGCTCCAGCGGACAAAAAAGGAAGAGTTTTTTCTACATCGCATTGTAACGGGTGACGAAAAATGGATTCATTACAGTAACCCAAAACGGAAACATTCATGGGGACTGCCCAGGCATGCTTCAACATCGACGACTATGCCGAATATTCACACTGCGAAGGTTATGCTGTGTATTTGGTGGGACCAAGTTGGTGTTATTTATTATGAGCTGTTGAAACCAAACGAAACCGCGTTGCAGGGTAACGGTATGGAACTCGATTGATGCGATTGAGCTGAGCACTGCACGAAAAACGGCCACAATACGAGCACAGACACGACAACAGTTTGTGATTCTTCAGCATGTCAACGCTCGACCTCGTGACGCTGCGAAACCAGTGAAAACCTACTTGGTAACGCTCAAATGGGAAGTCCTCCACCACGTTATAAATTCTTGCCACGATACCTCTGACCTGCACCGTCCGACTTCTTACTTGTTCCGTTGCCACGATGGCACACTGGTCTCACTGGTCAGCAATTTCACTCATTATGATGACATCTCAAAATGGCTTGATTCATTGGATAGCATCGAAAAGACGAACAGTTCTATCAAAATGGTATTCACGTTCTACCAGAAAGATGGGAAAAAGTAGTAACTTTAGTGATGGGCAATACTTTGAATAATTCGTTTGTAACCTTTGTTTTCAAAATAAAAAGCAGTTCCTTTTTCACCAAAAAACAGCGAGAACTTAATTGCGCACATAATACCCCACCACTCTCACTATTTTTTATTATTTTTTTTTTCATCCTTTTCCTTCCTTCATTTATTTTCTTCATTTCTTCAACACCCTTTTTCTTCACTTCCTACTTCCCCCATCCCCCCCACTCTCTACCCTCGCTCCATTTCTTCCTTTCCCTCCTTCTCCTACATTCCTCGATACTTCCGGTCCTCCCTTCTTACTCCCCCCCCCCCCCCCTCCCCCCCCCCCCCGCCCCGCCCCCCCTACCTTCTCCTCCCCCCTGTACCCACCTCTCTCCCCCCCCGCCCCCCCCCCTACCCCCCATTCCCCTCTACCCCCCCAACCATCATACTTACCCTACCCCTCCCCCCCCCCCTTATTTTTTTTTTTCCTCTTGTAAGATTTGTACAAATGGGTCGAAAACTAGTGCTGAGCAAAAAATGTGTGCTCTTCACCGTATAAAAAGAAAAAAATTGCAATAAACAATTTAAACTTACGTGCTTAGAGTACCGTGAAATCGTGAACGCATTATCTAACGTTTATTTTCCAATAATTACCAGATCAGTTTGAGTTTCTTAATCTTTGCGATCTTCTGTTACAGTAACGAGAGACCCAAAGCTCAGAACAGAAATGAAGGGTTTGCCAAATAGGCAACAAAGCACTTCCAATCAGTCCTATAATGGACCCTCAAAAAATAGACAAGGTTTTTCAAATTTTCATTGTTTTTATAGCTGCATAGTAAAATTTAATATTAGTACTAAGTTTAACGTGTTAAAAATGCATTTTTATAATGTACAGTTTATTTACATGATCAAATGCTTTTTTTCTCTCCTGTAACGAAAATATTTACAAATCACTGTACCATGCAGTTCTCAGGTAAAAATAATTAATAATGATGTTTTATGTGTAAAAATTGTGAAGAATCATATTCTAATATTTGTTCTAGTATTGATACTTTGTATTTTAACTGACAATGCTTGGGTTAAATATGATAATAACGAAATAATTACAAAAATATGCCAGGGGGTCCATTATACGCACAGGGGCCATAATACGCATACAATCCCTACCCTTAATTTTCTCTTAAGGCCCTCCATGTGGTTTTGAACAACATTAAAACCGACAATTTTTTTGTTTCGTTGCTTGCTTGCGTTCAGATGTGTGAAGTGTTGCTCCGATTGTTTCAGAATTTTCGTGTTTTTGTGCTGCCATTTCGGGGTCAAATTCTGTTTTGGCTGTGAAGAGAAAGTATCTACATAGGGAAGGGAACGGCTTAATCAGGGGTCACTATTTTAATCAGTTGTTAGGAAATAGGTCTATAACTCCTACATTTTCCAAATTATTTAACTTTTAATGAAACAATCATAAGCTTTATCTATTAGGCCAATGATTCGATATATGAATCGTGATTGATTACCAATTTAATACTGTCATTTTGAAGATTTAAAATACATCATCTAGAATACCATCAGTTTCTTACCTGCCGAAAAAGTTCGCTCAAAAGGTTGCCTTGTGTATTTGCATTTAATCGCGTGTGCCGGAGAGCATGTCTTCATCAGCTCACTCTCACAACTAGGCTTGTTGCCAGAATGTGATGTTGAACATTGAGTTTAATTTATTACATACTTAGATATTCTGAAATCGCTATTTATTTCATGTTTCTTCCAGCCATTGGAGGTTGATCTATGCTCATGATTATATTGTCCATCATCTGGCACTATCATTTGCAATAAAAAATATGTTTTGGAGCTGTCCAATAGTAACCAACGATAAATAATGCTTCGCTGTTGAGCGGCACCTATGGCATCACTGTTGCTTTTGAGAGAGCCCATGTTTCCTCTCTTCTTTGTTCACCATGGATTTAGCGCACCGGTAATGTAACGTGAAGCCTGCTGTCTCTTGCATTTGTTTGTTTTTAAACGAAGCATCCCGTTTGTCGCCACAGTCGCTTTGGCTAAAATTTGCGTGAGAGTAAATGAAATAAGAAATACACATTGCCAATCTAAAGATCAATGACAAACTAAAAATTTGGTCGTGTACGTCTGTCTCATAACCTGCTAGGAGACGAGTTTGTGATCGTAGCAATCGACATGTTTTTGGTTGATTGTTTTCGAGAGCGGATGGGTAAAATGAAGGAGCGGGTTGAAGAAATTGACGTTTGCAGCAAATCGTGAACTGGCCTATTTTAATTCGCCTTCGCACACATGCACAGAATCGCACTCATACAATATTGTTAGTTTATGTACAGATTGAGGAGCTGAAGAAAACATTTGTTTTGAATCGGAAAACAATCCGCATGCGTTTAAAAAGTCCCTGCAATTGGGAACTTTACTCCATGGCTATGAAATTTTCTGAGCCTAATGCTCGTTGCTGAAGGTATGTTCCGATAGACCAGACGTAAGTAGAGGGATTAATTACTAAATATTGGCAGTTCTAATTAAAGATTACATACAGCTTCATAATACAGCTTCATCAAAAGGACTAAACTGCTTAAAACCCGTCCCGTACCCTATTGTTGTGTCGTGCCGGTCAAAATCAGTTTTTTTGTGAGCCGTTTTTTATCGGAATTTGAATTCGTGAGATCAAAATGAAAGAAAAAAAGGGATGCCGTGGTTGCTTTCCGTCGTCGTGAAGACGCTTCCCTCCCGTTTCGATTCGAGTAATTGCGCAGATTTCGGTCTTATTTTGGGCTACCACAAAGTCGCCAAATTTGGTGTGTCCGTCCGATAAAAAATAGTCAGGTTGAAATAAAAATGCATTTTTGATGAATAGTGGTCTTGACGACCACTATTGAGGTGTTGCCACATTTTTTTCATGGTCAATCTGTATTTTTACATCCAAAAATCTTTTTTATCTGTATTCGACTGTTGAAAATCTGTAAAAAAAAACTGTATCGTATATTGAACTACTGTTTGGTTCCCGTTCACTGGTTGAAAAATAACTTCGCGTGCATCTCATTTGAACCAAGTAGGGTACCGGTATGTAATGTTAGCCTAGCTCCTTTATTCGTACCTATGTACCAAATATTTCAATAATTCGACGATAATCAATTAAATTATGTTTCTATCAAGATGACCGATTCATTTCGAAGCAATTGAGACATTATTAATCAATTTTTAGATGTTCACTTCCGCGCAGTTTTCGATTTCCATACCTTTTTAAACATCATGACTTCACTGGCTAAGCTGAACATAATCTACACGATCTTTGAATTATCTAAATTTGGATATAGCCAATATGCACAGAAAATAGTCACATGTTATAAATTGACTGTTTACATAGGCATAATAACAATGATTTGTCGGGAGAACCGTAGACTCAATGTTAGAAACATATTTTATTCTATGTTCCCATCTATATGGCCTGCTGTATGAATAGCGTAGTAAAAATGTTGTTATTGGAAAAAAATTACAAAAATGTCTGAGTTTCGATTGAATGTTTGCAAATGGCTCATCAAAACACAAACTGTAAGAACAAAATCTGTGTGAAGTAAATAATAATGTTTTGATTATCAAATGACCGCTAAATCAAATGTGAAAATCACTTAAGTGTTTCGTAGCAGTTTGATTTAGTTCGATTTATGAAATGTTGTGTTGGGTAAGCGAATACAGTTGGCCTTAAATCAGAAAATCAGAAGAAAAAAATCGTACGTAGACTACATTTATTCACAAATCTATCAAGTGGGATGAAGCTGCATCCATGAATAGACCCAATTTGGTGATTATAGACCGAATTACATCCATATTACTCGACAGTTTCTGACTTAAAAATATATGCAGTGTACCTTATCTAAGCAAGTGTATAACTAGTTAAATATCGCTTGCTGCTCAAATACTTTATGAGTTATAATAAAAAATATAATCGATCGTGAGAGTGCTGTGAGAGTCGACGTGTATTTAGAACACTGGGCGGCTGCCAGCTTCGGGTTTCGCGATTTATTCAAGTGAAAAGTGTCTCAAATATTCGAGAAAAGTGTCGCATAATGTGCCTGGATAGGCAATCTATGCCGATTTCATGTTTTTGGTTGAGAATTTTGTCGAAAATGATGCAAATCCGATAGAAACAAGGTGTGAAATTACTCTTTCCACTAGTGGAATGAGATTTTTTTTGCCCTGAATACAACGTCAACCAAACGAGTGAACGGGAGAGGAACAGTTCAAATATATATTTTTAGTGGTATGATTATTTTTCATGTGTTGGTGCGTAAGCGAATTGGATTGACAAAAATAAAATTGACGCTTAGGATTGTCTGATAATTCATTCTATGGACTGAATTTATGAAATTTCTTATGTAATTTATTTAATTTCCGCTTTTATATAACTAACATAAACAGCTTGTTAAATACTACTAATGGCAATATTTTAACCATATCGATAAACAATACGTACAGGATTTACAAATAGTTCATTTTATAAGCTCAATGTATGACATATCGAATATTCCTGGATCTTCATGGAATTTCTGATGAAAATATGTATACAGAACCATATTGGCCACATTTGAGTTCGTAATTATGGTGAAGTGTAAGAAGGGTTCAGTCTCACCATCGGTGGATTAATTCGGGTTATTTTTTCTAAAAATCTGTAATCTGTGTATACAGAATTCTGTATCCAAAAACTGCAAAAAATCTGTATGATTACAGATAAATCTGTATATATAGCATACCTGGTCGTCAAGTGTGCGGTTGAGTGTAGTGGTTCCATATAAAATAAAAGTAAGAAGATCGGGAGGAGCGAGAAAGGAGACGTGTTCCGAAAAGTATTTGCTGTTGAAAATCGTCGAAGCAACGAAGGGAATAACCGTCATACCTAGCTGTTTAGTGTTGATGTTGGTGGATCGGCGTTTATTATGGCCTAATCGATGATGCTGCATGTTGATGATGCAGCCATTCAAAAATCACTTGAACTCCTTGGGAAGAGATCAGGTCTGGAAAATGTGACAGTGCGGGTAACGGGTATGCATCGGCAGATGGAGGGATGAGAGTGCCGGAAAAAAATGCTGGTAAGACAACGTTATATTTAGCGTTCCCGATGTGCTAGATGATGATGACTAACATAAGCTAAGTGTGTGTGTGTGTGTGTGTGTGTGTGTGTGTGTGTGTGTGTGTGTGTGTGTGTGTGTGTGTGTGTGTGTGTGTGTGTGTGTGTGTGTGTGTGAGCGCGCGCGCGTGTGTGTGTGTGTGTGTGTGTGTGTGTGTGTGTGTGTGTGTGTGTGTGTGTGTGTGTGTGTGTGTGTGTGTGTGTGTGTGTGTGTGTGTGTGTGTGTGTGTGTGTGTGTGTGTGTGTGTGTGTGTGTGTGTGTGTGTGTGTGTGTGTGTGTGTGTGTGTGTGTGTGTGTGTGTGTGTGTGTGTGTGTGTGTGTGTGTGTGTGTGTGAGTTTGTGTGGCCGATTGTTGAGCAAATATTCAATATGGTTGCAACGACAACAGCTGCTAAATGAGATCCGGCAGAGTTCCCGACAATGCGGTGAGATCTTTCTAATTTTTGGACTGCTTAGTTTTTGATTATTTCTCGAGTAATTCATATTAGGGGCCTGGAGCCATTTGTGAACGGTTACTTTAAATGTCGATTTCTCTTGAGTCTAAAATCACTCTCGTGAAATGAAAGCAGCATATTGTGAAAGAGTGTTAGCTCTACCATATGAAGTAGCTGGATATAGTGGGATTCTCGTGATTCGTGAGAGAGGATTGATGAACCAATACAAATACAAACGAAACAACTGCTGTGTCCATGGATGTGACTCAACCGTGAACGCAACTCAACTGTTGCAACGAAAAAATTTGTGTTGATATAACTGGGATTATGGGTTGAAATGATTTCAGAAAACGTTTAGAGAAGGATTTGTTGCTTATGTATAACGCAGCCCGCACGAAAAGTAATTGCAGGCCATTTTCATAACATTTTTCATCAACGAGTTCGGCATTTCAATGGCAGCAATAGCATATTGATGCAAAGCAGTGCTACCAGAACGGTGGATAATAAATAGCACGCTATTGTTCATAAATTGTTGAAGTCAGAGTTGGATATTTTTTCTGATTGCATAGATGACCCAATGTTGAATTATTGGAAAATGATGGTCTGGTACGTGGAGGGGCTGACAAAATCGGGGCATTACTATATATTGCAAATGTTGAACCAAAATAGATAAATGGATAAATAAGCGTCTCTGCGTTCAGCTTTTTGTAGTCTATCGAGGTGATGAGTCGTCGTTGGCAAATAAATATTGCTTACGACAGTACACCAACCATTTATTACAATATCTATTCCCCTTATTTTCTTTAATACAAGCACGCATGCCTTTTATTTATTTATTTCAGGTATGAACAAAGACGATATGGGGGACGAATAATGGGGTTAATTACAATTGCTTATGAGATTCAAATTTGAATCTCCATCGGTCCTCGAACTCGATGTTTCAACATATTTTGTATTCTGATGAAATAAACCACCCACACTTGTGAGTGGCCCCAACAGCATCCTAGCTGTTGGTTTAAATTGGTCGTCAAATTCGATATTTCAACACATTCTTGTATTCCATTGAAATAAACCACCCTCACTGGTGATTGGCCCCAACAGCATGCTAACTGTTGTTTTAAACCGGTCCTTAAACTTGATGTTTCAACATATTTTGTATTCTGGTGAAATAAACCACCCACACTTGTGAGTGGCCCCAATAGCATCCCTACTGTTGATTTAAATCGGTCCTCAAACTCGATGTTTTTAGGGTATTCTTGTATTCCATTGAAATAAACCACCTACACTTGTGAGTGGCCCCAACAGCATCCTTACTGTTGGTTTACATCGGTGCCAAAATTTGAATAACTGCAATGTGCATCTCTGTACAGAGAATAAATCGGGAACATCTTATTCGCTGCCGACGTCACTTGAATTCAGCACACCGTGGTGTACAAAAATGGATCCCGCCGCAAACCTAACCATTTTATCCAACATCCCAGTGATTTCTCGTGGAAGTGCAGAGGTGTTCTCGGCTTCCAATAAAGCGAGTATCACGCCAACATATCCCTACCCATTCTCTACTTGACCTGCATTTGGGCGAGGCCGGCGCCGGTATTGCCTAGGTTTGGGATCACCAGTTTTACACATTGAGGATGAATGCTGGTTCCAAGCATTATCTGTTGGTTCTCTGTGTAATAACAGCTGATCTGAAAATAACGGAGAAGCAACCTCGGGCGGTCAATCATGCAGCATGCTCATGCTCATGCTCATGCTCATGCTCAACATTAGAACCGACAAGTTTTTGTACATTGTCCCATATTTTCTTTGCCCTTGCGCTGAACTGGCCGGCTTGAAGTGCCGCAAGAACCTCATTAGAGATGTTTTGCATCCTGGTGAATGTGAGCTGTTTAGTGAAATACCTGTAACTAGAAAATGGGAAGAAGTACTAGTAATTTTCATTTAATTCCAGCTACATTTATTGCTTATCTTGACAGATACGCGTATTTCGTCTACAATGTGCAGACTTCTTCACTGTCATGAACTTATACTCGACCAGTAGCAATAGAGGTAGTTGGAATTAAATGGAAATTACTAATATTTCTTCTCATTTCCTAGTGATTCTTTGTCAAGACCCGAAGCTAAGAGTCAGTTCCATTGTGGTTATAGCACAATTATTAGATTTTCTACTATATTCATCTGCTAACTTTTTAGAGATGCCAGTGTGTCAAATATTCACATGCTGTACCTTAAAAACATAGAATAACTTGACGAGTGATACATCCGTTATTATCTCACTCTGCTACAATGATATGTTCACTTTGATTGTTGTTTTGTTGTATTCTCCCAATGCGCGGAGTAACGATATCTCATGATGAAATTTGTCAGAAACAGATAGTTTCCCATCAAAATGAGAGGCTCTAGGAGTGGACAGTAATTTATTGCTAGAACTAAGAGAATTGAAAATGGAATGCGATGGGAAATTATCTGCTTCTGACACATTTTATCAATGATATGTTGTTAGTTGAATGTATTATAGACAATTCCGATAATTATAAATACACTAATGATTAACCGTCAATTCAAAATGCGTGCAGTATTGAACCAACCTTTGGCTGCGTCCTGTTGTTTACATCCAAATTAAACTGATGTTGTCATTTTTTTCACTTTTTCGCAAGGAAGTTTGATAATGCGTGGTCTTTCTCCCGAGCAAAGAAAACAGATTTTGAACAAACGGATTTTGAGCGTCGGAGCAGTTCAAACCGCTTCAGGAAAGTATCAACAACAGTGCATTTTTCGTAGATTCCCCGAGACAGGGTAGAATACCTGGTCCCGCTAACCCTACAATATACAGAAAGGCAAGGAACTATTTCAAGCGTCATGCTTCATCATCATTCCGAGATGTGGCAAAAAAGCTAAGTACTAATGTTATGCGTGCCAAGGTGAGAATGGGCCTGCAGACTCGTCGGAAGCAGAAGCAGCCAACACGAAGTACCAAACAGGTTGAAACTGAATCTCGTCCATTCATTACGACAGACACAATGAATGGTCAAATCTACGTGAAGGAGTGTCTGCCAAAAAGGATGCTACCCTTGATCAAACAGCATAACCAGCCTACAATCTTTTGGCCTGATCTTGCTTCCTGCCATTACTCTAAATATGCACTAGAGTGGTATAAAAGGAACAATGTCGTATTTGTACCAAAGGAGATGAAACCACCAAAGTGCCCAGAGATTCGCCCTATCGAAACTTTCTGGGCTTTGACGAAGGCGAAGCTGGGAAAATACATGAAACCAGTGGATAATGTTGAAATTTTTTCGAAATATTGGCCAAAAGTGGTGTAAATGGTAGGAGAAAGCACTGTGGAGAAGCTTATGACTAGTGTTTAGGGAAAAGTTAGAGAACTCACCTACCCTACGAAAAATCAAGCAAATTGAAAAAAAGATGGAATGAAAACATTGCTATTTACTATGTTTGAGAATAAAATAATCAAACATCACAGTATGTTCTCTTTTATTTGAGAAAGAAGGTGTATTTAGATTTTTCGCAACAGTCTATACAACACAACCTGAAGGAAAACAACAAAACGTTGAATCGATGATGGAAAAGAGACAAGTTGCTGTGAGAAAATGTTGTGATTCGTTCACATGTTGCAACGACCTTGTTTTTATGTAACAATGACAAAAAAAAAACTTTTCATCATTATTGCAACACACTACCGATAGCAACATTGCTTTATCAGCAACAATCAGTTGTGGTGTGAACCACACACTACCAAAATGTCATGTAAGTTTCCTTGCCCTGAGACAGACACATGTCCTTTAGCACATAAGAATGAGTTGAAAGAGATGAGAAACTAAATTCAATCGACTTGCGTATGTGTCAGTTTCAGGAGACTTATTTTTACACAAAGTCTCTGTTTACGTTCCCCGACTTTTTACATACATGAATTACGTCTCGTGTGAAATTCATAATTTCTAAGTGCGCAGAATACTGATCTGATTAATCATAAAAATTGTTGTGGATAGACAGCAGAGAAGCAAAATGCCTGTATAAAATCACACACTAAACAAAAACGAAAACTTTTTTCGGCAAACTTGTTGAATATATGAATTTAAAGCCTAATTTTCAACCTAAAACATCCTTAACATGAAGAAGTTCGGAACGTAGGATCTACAGTTGTAACTATAGCTTTTCCGATTATGCACTGTTGCGATATCTATTCAACCATGTTCATTTAGTCTTCTGAAAGATCAACAGATATTATGAGATGATCTGGGATGTTTAAGGTCATACAAACTGTCCTGGAGGTCAGATCTTGATGTTGTACATGATCGACAAGGCGGTTTAAAGTGTTTTAACCGTACTTCTTAGCTGTAAAAGCTACAAGGAAAATCTTAACACCGTTGCAGACATATAACAGTATTCTCACAATATCTACAATACTCCAAATTATTCTTGAGTTCAGTATTGATGTTTTGCATGATCGACAAGGCGACTTACGAGGTCTTCAACGTATTTATGAGTTGCAAAAGCTTTGTATGAAGTGCTCTGGGAATCCAGATGACAAGCACGGCACGAGAGGTCTCAAGAGGCCGGCCCACCTATGTGAGGCATATCGCCATAATATCCGACCCATATCTTATCCCTGCCGGGAACGGCAATTGGGTTCCGGGGTTGGTCCAATATGGCGGCATTAAGGACGACGGGAGAGTTGCCGGTTCAGTAGGTTGTGTCTACCTCAAGTGAGGGCTTTGCGGTTGCAATAGTGAATGAGGTGTACTTCTGCAGCTGTTATGCGCCGCCAAGATGGTCCATTGTTTTCACGAATGGTCGATCGGATGACAAGGGAGCTAGCTGGTCGAAACCCATTGGTAAGAGCAGGAGACTTCAACGCATGTTTGCAATAAATATTGATCTTTCAATCGTTAAAACGACCAAAACGACAGCAACCTGAGTAATCATTATCAGCAACATCAAAACAACATATTTAGTTTTCTATTTGATCTCGGGTTTACTTCCTCTTATTTCTAATTTCGGTCTACTGATATCGTTAACTAAACACATTGAAAACAAAAACAGAATTCGGCGGGAGCGCATTGTTTGTTTTTAAAAACAAGGGAGGCAAACATTCGTGAACTTCATATTTAAAGAAGTTTTGTACGAAATGTTTAGTTGAATCGATAACATAGAGGGCTTATATAAACATTTTTTTTTTGGGCACGTTGAGCCAACAATGAACGGTTAGGCAAATTTCGTTCTAAGCCCTAACGTTTAAAATTAATCCATCTTTTAACTTATTTTGAATTAACATGCCACCAAAAATGTTATTTAGACCATGCTGATGAAAAGCTTCACTGTCCACACGACTGCTATGAATAATTCCAACGCAAAACCAGCGACTTGACTTGATCTGACACTTACGAAAGCGCAGGTTGCGAATAACGCTACATCGCGCGAGAGAGCCCCTGGCCAAATGTGTGGGCGTCCCTCGAGTGTCTTGATGTGTTGTTTCAAAAAAAAAAAAAATGTTTCACTTTTGAATGGGCTACCTCTATCTCGATCGGCAAGTAAACACCAGCGTAAATATAACAATAATAAATATTGATCTGGGTGCGTTGAAAAGAAAACAACATCGAGATCTACTTCACTTCACACTTTGCTGATGTTGCTGCTGGCGCTACTTGAACGGTGGCCGGTGAAGTTGTCCCCAAAGCGTGAAGTCATTGATGGCGTGTGTTGGTTCTTTCCCTGAAAAAAAAAATCCGAAGCACGTTGCAAAATTCCGGATCTTCTGGGTGTGGGATTGTGAATAGATTTCACAACTCACGACTCGATTCTGAGAGGAACCCGGAGAGCAACGCAACCACTTTTGCGTAACGTCACACGACACAATGGGATCTAGTCTGCCATCACGTATAATTCAAACGCCTCAACAGGTCCACCCACTTGGGATCGGGATCAGCTGGAAATTTGTTGTTTGCTCTTCAACCTTTCCGCCTGCCATCGACTCTATAGCTGTCGATCGACTTCGCTTAGTAAACAACACAGAACGTCGTCGCTCGGTTGTATACTTATTATCCCACGACAAACTGCGCCACGCCACACCGCCACCACGCAGCGGGCGAGTAAAACCTTGATAATGAATTAAACCAAATAAAAAAAAATCCCCCTCAAATTCACTTCCATAGCGCCGACCAAACACAGCTCGTTTATCATAGAACTTATATTTATAGCCCCCCGGGGGCCCATTTCTCAGGTTGATCCGCACACCGCTGCCGTCCGAGCCGTACCATGCGGGGGCGCGATCTTCAGCACTCTCTTCTACCAACCAGAGTGCGATGACGACGCTGATCTTGGAGTTGTTTTTGAATGAATCAAAACGCGTCAGGGCTGCTAAGTTTGCAACATGATTCTTCTGAAAGAACGACATGCAATTGTAATTTACTTGCGACTGAAAGTGTTGCGGTGCTCATCCACCCCCTCTCAAAGTGAGTGCTACTTAGCTGCAGCTGCGGAAATTGAACTCGAGTGAGGTCCACCTCCGCAAAGCACGGATAGATTTCAGCCCGTGCCTAGGGTTTACCGTGCAGGTTGTTGAAATGCCGCAAGTTGCATGGTTTCAAGGTCGATCCGAAGCGAGTTTGCCCACACAGAGATCGCGGCGTGGTTCATGAATGAAATGTTCCGCGTAAGCGTAAAAGCTGTATGTTAGTATCGTTGGAAATAGTTCTGAAAAGTTCGTCCCGAATTTTTATTTTAATGCATGTGGGAAAAAGTTCAATCTCAGCCTCAAGCAGCGCCAAAGGTCTGCTCAAGCTTGATTTCACCAGCTCTTTCAAAAGTCACTCGAATGCCTACCCTCAAGCACTAGCCATTGTCGCACAAAATGAAAATGTCACTGATCTTCCACGAAAGCCAAAGCCCACAATTACCGGCATGCAAATCAGCGATGCCCCTTTGCTGCGGCCTTTGACAATGAAACCACTTTGACCGATTTGGAAGGCTGCTACATTACCCCCTTCTTGCCATCCTTGTGATGCACTTGTATCCACTTGTCGACGAATCCATTCTTGGCCAAAGGCGGCTGGCTGGTCCCAGAATGGAGTTTGTTTACTTTATCCGTTTCTGGAACCTCAACGTCACGAGAGTTCATTCACCAACTTAACTAGTTTGTCGAAGCCGGACAAGAGAGCAGTTGGGATCCGGATTTGGATCGACACAAAACAGTTACTCGACAAGTGCCGAAAAGAGGGGCGGACGGGGGTGCGAGAGTTCGATACATTTTTGGGGCGACTGCGTGAGCAAATATGGCAGCGCTAATGTCAACCTCGCTCCTGAACCGCATCCGAATCCGACATGGCTGTGTGGCACTGTGTCAGTCGGCCGCAGGGGCGGAACAAATAAGGAGGTCCGCACCGTTAAAAAGTTAGGCTCCCGGGCAGGGGCATATGGCAGAGGTTCTTGACATCGCCTTTCAGGTTCGCTTCTTATCGCTTCGAGGCAAATTTACGTAAAGCCGCTCGTAAGCCAATAAATCACCCACAGGAAAAAAAAAATCGTAGAGGGGTAAAAGAGTGAGCACACCCCTTGGATCAAGTTGTAGCAGGAGATTATCGTAATCTGGCGAGCGCGTGCGTGGAGACAATCCTATGCGGGGTAATGTTAATCGATTTTCGGGCGATGAGTCAGTTCCTGTGATGGCAGAAACTTTCGAAATTCAAGTCTACCAGATTATTTTCTGCTTTGTATACGATGAATCTAGTAAACGAACGTTAATATTTTTTAAACATTCATTTAAATGCTTGAACTTTACGTCTTGTTTGAAAGAGCGTTTAGAGATAACAAATCAGTCTTCTCTCTGAGGCATTGCCTAAACGATGTTACGATCAGAATTTTGATCGACTTTACGTATTTCATTAAATGGTGTAAAAGATCTGAAAACCCCGCATTTGTAGGTGTGTGCGTGAAGAACTAAGCTTTTATTTTTAGTTTGACATTTGATTGTCAGTTATCAAAATGGCGTTCAAGCAAAAGGAGAAATACATCGAACATTTTCCCACGCATTGCAAAAATCCGAGCTATTGACAAGTCGAGCTTGCGAAATCGTTAAAAGTCACCAACGTAATAAAAGTGTATAGAGGTCGCTTGACAACAGCCAGGAAGCCTGGATTGAGGAGAAATCGAAAGCTGGACGCCACCTCGATGATAAAAAGTGTGACCAGTGGTTTCAAGCGGAACACCTCACCTTTCAATCTGAAATGTTCCAAAAAACTGGGCGTATCTTTTACAACCCTGGATCGAACTTAAAACGAGCAGAACTGTCGACTCATGACGACCAAAACACAATCAGAAAGATGTCTCCACCAGGGATCATGTTTAAGCCCCCTTTTGTATAATTTTTATGTGAAAGACATTGACGGTTGTCTAAGGGACAACTGTACGTTGAGACAACTTGCAGATGACAGTGTAGTTTCTGTCACGGGTGCCAATGGGTTCGATCTGCAAGGACCCTTATAGGATACCTTAGACAATTTGTCTACATGCTAGGTATGAATTCTCTACGGAAAAAAACTGAGTTGGTATTTTTTTCTAGGAAGCATAAGGGTTGCACAACCGACGCTCCAAATTTGAGGTAAACCGCTAGCTCATTCCATGTCATTTAAATATCTTGGGGTCCGGTTCGATTCTAAGTGCCCCTGGAGATCCCATATTGAGTATCTGAAGCAAAAGTACCAGCAAAGGATCATCTTTCTCTGCATAATTACCGGAGCCTGGTATCCGCAAGATCGTCTAACGTTGTACCGGACAACGATTTTGTCGGTTATAGAATACGGTAGCTTTTGTTTTCAGTCAGCGGCTCGGTCGCACATCATCAAACTGGAACGCATTCAGTATCGGTGTCTTCGTATCGCGTTAGGTTGCATGCACTCGGCTCATACCATGAGTCTTGAAGTGCTGGCTGGCATGTTGCCACTTTCGGATCGATTTACAGAATTATCACTCCAGCTCCTCACCAGGTGTGAAGTCATGAACCCTCAGGTAATCGAAAACTTTGAGAAGCTCCTTCAGCTGAATCCTCAAACTCGCTTCACGACTTTGTACCATCCTAGTGCATCATCGTCCTATGATAGCTCCGGTGATATTTGCTGGGAATTTTAGCCAAGTTGATTCCACTAAATCATTCTTCACTGACGGATCATTGATAGAGGAGTCAGCAGGCTTTGGTATATACTATGAAATTCATAGCGCCAATCGTAAACTTCAAGCTCCTTGTTCCGTATATGTCGCTGAATTAGCGGCAATACACTTTACGCTAGAAATTGTTGCCTCACTAACACCGTATGAGTATTTCATTTTCACGGCGAGTCTGTTTCTATGGAGGCTATTCGCTCCTTGAGGCCATAAGGCACTCCTCGTATTTTCTCATGAAAAAACATGAGCTTTAACTTCGCGTTATTTTATCATCACCTTTGTTTGAGTCCCATTTCATTGTTCAATTCTGGGCAATGAGAGAGCGGACTCGCTTGCAAAGGTTGGCGCTATGGAAGGCGATAGTTATGATTGAAAAATCACTTTCAATGATCTTTCGTCAACAGCCACTCGTCAGCAGGCAGTATAAATGGAGTAAAGGAGATTTGGGGCGATGGCCTGGTTTCGTCTTCTCCATTTTGCTAGCAGTCGTTGGTCGTGCCACCACCGGGAAAACTTCCGTCGCACCGCCAGTTTCGTTGTCGTTCGATGACAATCTGCTCCTCGTATTGATCCGTTGTATCCGCTCGTCGTGACGTCCGTCGTAAGAATGAGCAGCTAGACGCAGCCCTGTTTGCTTTTATAGCTGTTCGCAACCTGTTTTTATATTCTGATTGGCCGAACAATCAGAGACAACGAGTGGAAGACAGAAAAAAGGGGAAGTAACTTCTTTGTGTTGTTGTTTTTTTCGAACGTTCTTCGCGATGGAATAAAACATATTTTCCACTAGGCTCCCAAATTTTAGCGTTTTGGATTTTGTATGCTGGTGCTAGAATTGCACAATATTAATAATTGATATATATACGCATATTTTTTTTTTATTTAATCGCGTTTGACCTTGTTACTTCTACAATACTTGTCTCCTCTACTCTCTTTTATGCTGTATCTGATGGCATGAAACATTTTTTTTTTTTTTTTTGAATAAAACATTTTAAAACATTAAAACATTGCAATCGAAATGTTGGAAATATGTTTATTTGCCAAAATAAATTGATGCAATTTACAATATTTGTGTAGGTTATCCTAAAACTTTCTTTCAAAAAGGTCATCTTTTCTTTCCGAAGAATGTGTTGGTCAATTTGCCATGGCTGTCATTCGCTTGATTGCAAGTTGTCCTCGTTCCATAACTCAGCGGTTATGTCAAATTTTATTTTTTCAACCCTAAGAGAACAAACAAAAATCTGCATTATTTGAAATTCGATTTCAAGTTAAAGTTTACCTTTTACTATTCAAAAATACTGAAATGAACCATATCCTTGAATCTGTTTGGCTTTTTCGTGATTCTTTTTGGGCTTTGAATGTCGGCGCCCGTTACAGTATGTTCCTGGTCTGAACAAGGGGAATTTCTGGGATCGTCCAGTTCTGCAAGAGTTTCTTCTTCTTCCTGCTTCTTCAGAGCAACGTCAGATGGCTCAAGCGTCTCAAGGCTTTCCAGTAGTTTTTTAACATCTTGAACATTCCGCGAGTACTGAACTCCTCGCTCGCCACAGAATCTTTCCGCACCATAGGTTGGATCTGACTTCTGTTTTCTTGACGGAGCCAGCAAGACTATATCGCCCACTTTGATATCGGAATCCTTTGCTCTTCGGCGCGTATCGGCGTATTTCTCGCTTTTGAGTTTAGCGACAACATTTACTTCTACGTCTGTGCGATCTAACGATTCTGAAGCGGTGTTTCCCCAAAGTGAAGGTGTTCCGTGACATTTCCACCCCACTAGTAACTCAAAGGGGGTAAGTCCTAAACGAGAGAGCAGCCGAATTTTGTTGTGTGTGTGAATGTATCTTGCCAGTGCTGTCCTCTAATTCATTTTGTTCAACCGGGCAGCCAAAGTCTTCTTGATTCAACTATTTTGCCTTTCGACTACCCCGTTTGACTGAGCACTCAAAGGAATGGACTTACGTATCTTGACGCCTCTTTCTTCCCATGTCTTAATAAATTTCTCACTCTGGAACGGAGGTCCATTGTCAATCTGTATTGCCAAAGGGTAACCCCATTCTTCAAATATTTTGGTAAGGGCAGCATTGGTTGTGTCTGCATCAATTGTTTTCATCTCAATCACGGGGATATACCGCGAGTAAGTATCCACTACGACAAGAAACTCTCGAAGGCCAAAATCCTTATCCGTGAAAAAATCTATCTGCAGGATTACCCACGGTCTTTGTGGTAGTTCTCGGTTTGTTAATAGAGGTGGTGCAGTTTTCTTTGAGAGTCTAAGGCATGTCTCACAGCCATCTATATACTTCTGAACATAACCACTCATGCCTGGCCACCAGAAGAGACTTCTTAGGATTCGTTTCATTGAGGCTTTTCCCATACCCAAGCAACACACAAGTTTTATAATGGTTGAAAATACTTTTATATGACTAGATGTTGTTATATAGAAGCTTACTCAACATAAAATCACGAAGAGGTGTTACTCGGGTATGACCATGATGTGCTAGTTTAAGAGCTTTGTCTCGCAAGTTGTACGGCAAAATTACTCGATCTCCTTTGAAGATTAAGGCTCCTAGAATACGCAAATACTTTGCATGACATACGTACGCTTGTGGCTGAGTGCCCCATGTTGCTGATTTCAAAGATTCACGAATTTCGATTTGTTCCTTGTCCATTTCAGCTTCCAGTTCAATTTCGTTCCAGTTCATCTCCATGCTGCCTGCATCGAGCGCGAATAGCAAATGATTTTCAGATGAGTCGTTGAAGGCTTCGATTGGTTTTGTTTCAATTACCAGTCTAGATAGGGCATCTGCTATATTCGTCTTTCCTGGAATACGCTCAACTATAAAATCATACTGCTGCAGTCTTAATGCCCATGCCTCTGCTAGCAATATGACTCTTTTACCAATTCTACGCATTCCTCCAAAAATTAACTCGTTTGATTTTGCGTCGGATCGAATCTTAAAGGAAGTGCTCATTAGGTACACTCAGTAGCAAAAAAAAAGCCGATTTGCTTCCAAAAAACGCCATATTCAATCGTCTTTAACTTTGTCAATTATCAATATTTTTGGCTGAAAATTTGACAACATTATAAACAATGTATAGACCTTATTTTATGTTGATAGAGTTTATAAATTTGAAGTTTTCAGAACATATGTGAAAAAAGTCGTTTTTGAACATACCAATTTCAAAAATCCGTATTTCTGCGAAAAATTCAGGTAGCATACTAAAAATGTCACCATAGCTTAAACAAATATAGTAAATGATGTGGAACTGTTTTCATCAAGTGTTTTGGACTACAGCTGGCGTCAAAGTTGACGCACCAACATGAGTATTTCCCTTTTTCACCCGATATTGACCATGCTGAAATATCGGTGCAAAAAAAAGCCGAGGTGAATTCATCTTATTAATACACCTGATTTGTTATGCGTGAAATATCCCAAATAACTAGTGTAACCCACGGAGAACTTAAAAATATGACATACAGTATGAATTGGTTTGTGAAAACCAAGTTTGAACATGTGTGGGTTAAAGCACAAATAGCTGGTGAAATGCATGTGTTTGTATCTGTTTATTTCCCACCTGATCATGCTAACAAGAACACATACGAAGCATTTTTCCAAAATGCTGAAGAAATTCTCTCTGACCTTGCCCCTGAGATCAAAGTTCATGTATATGGCGATTTCAATCAGCGCAATGCGAACTTCATTTCTGACGTAGAAAATGAAGGTATTCTGCTTCCAGTCGTTGGGGACAATATGACACTACAGTTCATTTTTGACAAAAGTGCAAGCCTTGGATTTAATAAAATTAATCATGTAAAAAATCAGCAAAATTATTATTTAGATTTTTTGATGACAAACATTCATGAGGATGTTTGTGTTAATGAATTTCTGACACCCTTATGGAAAAACGAACAATTTCATAATGCAATTGAATATTCTTTATTTGTTCATAACAATTCACGGCCCAACGACTATGAATATGAGGAAATATTTGATTACAACAAAGTTAATTACGAGAACATAAAAATTACGCTGAATTCAATCAACTGGCAGTCAATTATGCAAAATGAAGTACATATTGAAAGCGCTGTTGATGTATTCTACAGGTTTTTATTTGAAATAATTAATGAGAACGTACCTCTTAAAGGAAAAATACGCAGAAATAACTCCAAATATCCAATATGGTTCAACAGGAATATCATTAATTTGAAAAATCGGAAGCAAAAGGCTCACAAAATGTACAAAAAAATATAACTCTAGTTTCAAGCTGCAAAATTATCTGAATATCTGTGATCAGCTTAATTCAGCAATCAGTTCCAAATTGGAAGAGTATAATTTCAGAACAGAGAGCGAAATCAAATCATGTCCCAAACAGTTTTTCAAGTATGTCAGAAAATTAAAATCAAACAACTTCCCTTCAAAAATGCTTCTTGATGACAAAAACGCTGGAAGCCCTGGTGAGATTTGTGACTTGTTTGCAAAGTTTTTCCAAGAAATTTACACGACATTTTCGGATGATGATCGCGATCTAGATTATTTTTCATTCTTTCCTGCATCTTCAAATGATATATTAGAGTTAGTCAGATACATGTTCAAGACATTCTTGCTGGTTTGAATAATCTTGATGCTGCGAAAGGTGCGGGACCTGATGGAATCCCTCCAGTAATTATGAAAAATCTTGCATTTGAGCTAACTTCGCCTTTATTTTGGCTCTTAAATTTGTCACTTGAATCAGGCCAGTTCCCTAAAATTTAGAAAAACTCATACTTAATACCTATTTATAAGTCAGGAAAAAAATCCGATATTCGCAATTACCGTGGAATTTCTATTATGTCTAGCATCCCAAAGCTTTTTGAAGCTATCGTCAATAGAAAACTGTTAAGCCAAGTACAAAATGTTATAACAAATTCGAGGCATGGATTTTTCAAAGGACGCTCAACTGCCACAAACTTGTTAGAATTCGTGAACTATTCATTAAACGCAATGGTCAACGGTAGCCATGTCGAAGCGCTGTACACTGATTTTAGCAAGGCCTTTGACCGCATTGACATTCCTCTGTTACTCTATAAGTTAGGAAAAATAGGATTTGAGGGTTAATTTCTTAAATGGATACATTCGTATTTAATAAATCGACAACAGTTTTAATGGGAAAAAGTCACACCCTGTTCATGCATTATCTGGAGTTCCCCAAGGCTCGCATCTAGGACCTCTACTTTTTATTTTGTTTGTCAATGATATTTCTTACATTCTTAAGCAGGTCAGAATTCTCATCTATGCAGACGACATGAAACTATTTAAGGAAATTAAGAATGACCAAGATCATGTAACTTATAAAAACGAAATATTATTATTTGACATATCGTGCAAAAAAAGCTTACTAGAAATAAATGTTAAGAAATGTAACTTAATTACTCTCAGTAGAAAATGAAATACACCACAAATTACTGTTTCTTTAGGAACTGAAATTGTAGAAAACTTCGAGAGAGTCAGAGATTTTGGTGTTATTGTAGATTCTAAGCTTAATTTTATCGACCATTACAACACAATTATCCATAAAGCAACCAATATGCGAGGTTTTATTAAACGTTTTGGTCAAAGCTTTCATGACCCTTATACGATCAAAACATTGTACGTTACATATGTTAGGTCTATTCTAGAGTATTGTAGTGTCATATGGTCTCCTTTTATGAAAACACATGAAGAACGATTGGAATCAGTACAAAAACAGTTTCTCTTGTATGCTCTCCGTAAATTAGGCTGGACTGCATATCCACTTCCGTCATACGAAGCACGATGTATGCTTATTGACATTCAAACTCTTAGAGAACGAAAAGAATTTGCCATGATCTCTTTTGTTAACGATATTGTATCACATCGCATTTCCTCCCCTAACTTATTATGTAGTCTAAATTTTTACACCCCCTCGCGGCATTTGAGGAATCGGAACTTGTTTGCGTTAAATACCAATTGGACAAACTATGCGAAATTTGGACCAATTAACCGAATGATGTCTCTCTATAATCTGCATTGTGAATCAATTGACTCAACAATTTCACGTAGTAACCTAAGAAATTATTTTATTTCCAGGCGATCTCTTAGAAGATAGAACTATGCGTTAATATGTAGTCTTTACGATCGGTTGACGAAATAAATAAATAAAAGGAAAACTGCGTATACAGTATTATACAGTATTATTTGTAAAATTCACCTCGGCTTTTTTTTGCACCGATATTTCAGCATGGTTATGAAAACTTCAAATTTATAAAATCTTCCAACATGAAATTTTGGTCAAATAAGGTCTATACATTTAATAATGTTGTCAAATTTTCAGTCAAAAATATTGATACTTGACAAAGTTACAGAAGGTTGAATATGGCGTTTTTTGGAAGCAAAATTTTGCTCGGCTTTTTTTGCTGCTGAGTGTAGTTGGAAAATCTTTCTACACCCCAAACCATAGCCAAGGGTTCCTTCTTGGTGTGGGTTTATTTCTGCTCCGTTGCAGATAACGCTTTTGATGCACAATCAATTACTTTTGGTTAAATCCTTGTCGAATTGGACTAGTACCGCTCCTAAGCCATGTAATGAGGCATCAACATAAAGCTCCGTTTCATCCGCCTGATTGTAGTAACCTAGAGTCTTAATATTTGCCAAAACAGGAGATCTCCTGCCGCTGTGACCTCCCAAGGAAGCATCCAAAAATTACGACATCTATCATCCCAAAGGTGTCGAAGAAATCTTAGTTTGAGGGGATGGATGTTGGTCGAGACTTCATTTGTGTGACGTCTCGTCTCATATCCAATCATTATTCTTTGAACGCTCGTTTATACCGTGTTGGGCTGGGAAACAGCAATCTCTGTGCATGTGGACAAGGTAACCAGGATGCAGATCACATTATTTGGTCATGTGCTGAGCATCGTGAAGTCAGTTCTGAACTTTATGGTTCCCTTCGGGCTCGAGGTAGACAACCTAATGTACCGGTTCGAGATATTTGGGCTCTACGTGATCTAGAGTTTATGAAATTCATTTATGTGTTTTTGACTAACATTAGCTTTAGATTGTAGTTAGTTAAACATGTATGTTTACCGTTAGTTTTTTTTAATCTGTGTTTGTGTGTGTGTGTTTTTTTTTTCTTTCTCAAAAATGTTCAAGTCAAAAGAAAACCAAAAGTTACATAGTTAGAAGTTTTTTGACAATTTATAATTCAAAATAAATGTGTTCTGTAAACTAAACTTCAAATTCTCGCCCATCTTCCCATCCGTTAAATTTGTATTCCTATTAACCTCGAGACGGCCGCGAGTAATCGATTCTATCCTCCTAACTTTATTTTTACGACAACTGATGTACATAAATATGAATTCTTGGTTCTGTAAAGTTGATTCGATTGAGCGGTGTACAAATAAATGATTTATAAAAAAAAATATTAACATGTCACCAATACCGCTAACGCAATGTCGTTGTGTGTGTGAACGTTAAAAAAACGGAAACGTTCAACGTTAAAACGGACAGAGACTACGAAAAATAAATCCACAGAACAATGTTTCCTTAAATATTACATTTATTGATCATTTATCAAGAAAAATGCTGCCAAACTCTGTAGAGCGACCTTACGGCATAGCCGTGTTAAAGAATAATGTCGGGATATACTTCAGCTCCTTCTTCATTTTTTCGATCAGTTGCTTCTCGGACTTCGCCACAAAATTGTTGGAATAGAACCTGCGACATTTTCGATTTCCTCAGCTGGAGAACGTTCGGAGGCTTCACGTTCATTAAGATCCTGTTTATGCATCACTTCATCCAGGTTCTAGTCGAAAGAGGTAAATTGAACCCATAGTGACTCATGATCAACTGTAATGACAGGAGTTGTCAAACATAGTAGTCTGAGTCTCCAGTTCCAAAAGACCATGAAAGACGGTCGTCGACATTGTCAACTGATCAAACGCCTAGCAAAATCACGCAATAGACCACCTGAGTCTAAATCTATCAGACTAAATTCCGAGTTCCCTGATGCATGCGATACCTGAAAGATTTACGAAAAATGTGTAACCAGATCAAGAATCGAACCCTGCCAACCACCAGCGTGGTTTTCCTTTTAAGCCGCTCTTCAATCAAGTGAGCTAAGGGAGGACCTTTGAAACTCATCTACAGACCTCATTTTTCCAGTTGAGACACTTATTCCCCTTCTTAATAACTATGACTATTTGACAATTTTACAACTGTTTTTCACCGATTTTGAACATCATCCCTCATTCGACCATACAGTTCTGACGCTGTCGCCGCTGATTGCGTCACCTAATTTTCTTCTATAAATGGCCAACGTGTACGAATGTAAACGCCGTAAACTAAACACAACACCTACGCGCGCTCATCTACGTGATCCGAAATGATGGTCTACCGTCTCCAACTATGCCTTCCTAACCAAACGAACGGGACAGAACCATCGTAAACTCGGTGTATACAACTTGGGGTTTGTTTATTTTTAAAATCAGTCCATTCATGAGACGAAGAGAGCTCGCCTTCCAACTAGCCGTCCCATGCGATTCAAAGTAAACACCCAGCTTCGCTTTCCTCCGAGCGGACCGAAACGTCGTATTTGCACGATCCTATTTGGACTAAACAGCCATCGCACGTCGACTTCTAGCGAGAACTTCCCCAAACTCGTTAAGACTAAATTTAGAAACTCGACTGGTGCACGCACCGATCGTTTTTCCCATTTTCCACCAGCACCGACGTTCGGTTTCGTTGTTCTATTTTAGTTCAAATATGGGGCACATTAAATTGCAATCCAACATCGCTCGCTTCCATCCCATCCCCGAACCGCTCGTTAAATGATTCTAACAAGTGTTTTCCATGCTGAGCTGAAGCTAATTTTCATGAGCTAGAATGAGTCATTTCCGGAAGACGCTGAGTGCCATGATGATGATGATCACCTGTCAATCGGTGGATGGCAGGAGGCGCGCGGGAGGAACATTGTGGGAGTGAAACCGGTTCGATCCACGATGCAAAGTGCATCGCAGCATTCAAACGTGAGCGTTTGTGTGTGTGTGTCAACGCCACTACGGCGATGATGATGATGAAGATGATGACGGCACGGCAATGGCAACTCAGCGAAAATGTGAATATTTCAATTTTAGAAAATTCTACGATCACTTCGGTGCGGGAATATTTGCATGCGAGTGTGTGGGTGACTCTGCGTTTGCTCCAATTAGGTTTCTGTTTTCCGCTACCGGGTTTTTGAGACTTGGTTTTATTGTGATGTTTTGCCTCACGAATTCGCTCATGGTTTGGTCGGTCATTATGGAAACGTCGCCGACGGATGAATTGATGAGGAGAACGCGGAATGGTTGAAATGTGTTTTTCTAATATCGCACAAGATGTTCAGCTGGGAAAACATCACCGTTTATTGGTTTCCCAGAAAGGAAAATTTCAACGGAATGTTTACGCATTTAGCGTTTGTGGAAATAACAACGGACTTTAAGTGAAATTTGCGTATTACGTCAGAAATTGATGTTTGACCTTGATATAATTGTTTTGAAGAATTTCAAACTAACAAATCCGTATCTTCGATGTCGTGAAGTGACACGATGGATTAGGAACAGGTCATTTGCTTAGAATCTTAACATGGTAAACATGGTAATCTTAGCGCTTTATACTAGATCGTAAGTCCGGAAATTAAATGCAATGACAATTCGAATAGAAGATGACAATAGCTAAAATCAGATAAACAGGGTGGCCACCAGATTAAAATTTTTTAAATTTTCATGTAACGGGTGTAGGGTCTGTATCCACATTAATCCGGACACCTTCAAATCATTGGAACTTTTGAAATATTGCACGTAGGAATGAAAAATTTCACTATGGTATAGCTGAGAGTCTATGATGAAAAAGACTATGATTGATGTTTACATTTCATGTTTAGTATTCAAGATGGCGACGAAAGAGAAACAAGTGCGCGAGCGAATTTGGTAAGGGCGTACGGCAAATCCTGACTTGTCAATACGGGACCTGGCAAAAACATTGGATTTGCCTAAATCCACTGTTCGCGATGTGTTCAAATCATTTTCGGAACGTTTGACGGTGGGGAGGAAACCGAGAAGTGACAAAAACATTGGACGCGCTGATCCTGTCATGGACCGAAAGGTGAAAAGGATATTAACGAAAAACCCAAATCTCTCCGTTCGAACGGTGGCTCGTAAAATAGGGATGTCGCCTGGTTTTGTCCAAAAATCAAAACAACGTTTGGGACTTAAGTCGTATAAAGTAAAAACAGTTCCAAATCGCAACGACAAACAGAACTTGGCAGCAAAATCACGGACTCGACGTTTATACTGCGAATATTTGACGAAGTTTTCATGCGTTGTTATGGACGGTGAAACTTATGTCCTGGAGGATTTCAAGCAGCTTCCAGGTCTATGGCCAAAAATGCTACAGCTGAGCATTTCCGAACGAAGAAGGCATCGAAATTTCCCAAAAAATGCCTTGTGTCTCTACAGGCACAATCAACAAGGAGATCTATCAGAAAGAGTGTCTGCAGAAGCGATTGCTACCCTTCATCAAAAGTCACAAAGAAAAACCTTTGTTCTGGCCCGATTTGGCATCATGCCACTATGCTAACACTGTGATGGAGTGGTACCATGCAAATCAAGTGAACATTGTACCAAAAACCTCAAACCCGCCAAATTGCCCAGAGCTACGACCAATCGAGAGATATTGGGCTCTGATGAAACGGAAGCTTTCTGGAAAGAAGCAAGGAATCAAAGACATTTCAATCAAAGGGTTTCATATCTACAAGGTGCAGAAAGCTCCAAACCAGAATGAAAAACAAAGCATCATTGCGAAAACCCGTGCCCGGAAACTTGAAATGAAGTTGCTCACCAAATCGTGTTGCATCGTGATGGATGACGAAACTTACGTCAAGGCCGTCAACTTCCGTCAACTTCGTGGGTAAGAATATTTTGTTGCTAAGTCTAAGTTTGATGTTCCGGAGGATGGCTGAAATAAAAAATTATCGAAATTTGCAAAGAAATTCCTTATCTGGTTGGCAATTTGCGGATGTGGTGAAATAAGCGCTCCCTTCAACACTTCCGGAACAATCAACGGTGCAATTTCCACGGAAGAGTGCTTTAAGAAGCGTCTTTTGCCATTCATAAGGAAGCATCCTGCCACTACGCTAGGAACGTATTGGAGTGGTACCGAGCCAACGGAGTCAATTTTGTGCCAAAAGATATGAACCTACCAATTTCACAAGAACTTCGCCCAATTGAAAAATTCTGGGCAAGTATGAAAAACAAAAAAAAAACTGGGAAAATCGGTTGTGCAAAATTTGATAGTTGGAGTGAAAAGAAAGGTGTAGGGAGATTGCAGATGAAATTGAATAAACCAAATTTTGGAAACCATGACTCATTAGTAGTTTTTCGTTTCCTGAAAATTTCAGGAAAACCCGATAATCGTTTTAATTTTGGTGAGTAAATATGTGTTTGTAATTTTTATCGAATATACCCTTTATTGCCAAAGTTTTTTTTTTTTTTAATTTTATTCCAAACTTCTTGCTTATAACTTTAAAATCTTTTGTTCGATAACGCTGACGACGACAAACAACTTTCCGTTCAGTGAGCAACCCGAGTAACACATCTTCATGATTTAATGTTGAGTAAGCTTATATACATATAACCAAATCAAGTCATGTAAAAGTATTTTAAACCGTTATAATACTTGTGTGTTGCATGGGAATTGGAACCATGCAATTGATTTTTTTTTACTTAGTTCGTTTATTTGTAAGGCTCAGACGTGTGTGACACTTTGCGGAGCCGATATTCAATTTTGTTATTTACAATGATTTGCTTTATGGTGTTAGTAAGTGGGGCACCAATTACTCGTGGCTGGCTCGTGGTTAATGGGTCACATTATCGCTTGGAAAGGACTGGGCAGGTAACTTATTTAAGTTAAAAAATGCTGCTCATGGCTGCGGCTGCAATCAAGTCCTCGGTTCCTATAGCCCAGTTTCAGGAGCTAGGCGCAGATGGTTGACCTATAGCTTGCTGGACAGGTACAAGTTGCACGGAAACAAGAGGAAAGTATAGCTGGGACACAATGGCGGGGAATTTACTAGCGTGGAAGGGAGGGGGGTGATGACATTACACATTGAGGTCAAACAAACAAAGGAATTCGTAGATCGCTTGCATGTAGGGGAGATCGCGCATTCCCAAAACATCTCTTACCTCGCGGAAGGGTTGTCTACCTCGGGCCACAAGGGTATCCAATAGTCGTGCTCTGGAGGCATCATTACCCGGGCAATGCCAAACTGCGTGATCGATGTCATAATAACCATCGTTCCGCACCTACATAAATTGCTATCGACGAGGTTAATTCTGTACAGATGTGCGTCTATCGAGTAGTGGTTGGACATATGTCTTGACATCACACGAATGAAACCGCGACTTACATCCAGAGCTTTGTACCACAATTTCGACGAAACATTTGAAATAATGGAATGTAACCACCGCCCAAGAGAATTACCTGTTCAATCGTTTTGCCAACTTTGAAGAGAACTCTGACGTACTGATGGGAAAAATTCATCATGTGAAATTATTCTTTCAAAAATCTCGCCTTCTTTTGCGCCCACCTTTGCTAGAGAGTCTGCCTTTTCATTGCCTGGAATTGAGCAATGTGCGTGGACCCAGACAAAGGAAATCCTAAATGATCTTTCGACCAACGCACACATCTGCTCCCTTATTTTTGAAAGAAAGTAAGATGCGTGTCTCACTGTTTTCATGGACTGGAGGGCCTCAATAGAACTGAGACTATCCGAGAAGATGAAATAATGGTCTATGGGCATGTCGGAAATTATCCCCAATGCGAAATTGATTGCTGCCAGCTCAGCAACATATACGGAACAAGGTTCCTGAAGTTTCCGGAAGGCAGATGAGTATTCATTGTAAACACCGAAACCAGTGGATCCATCAATGCGCGACCCATCAGTGAAAATTCTTCTATTGCAATTGACATGTTGGTACTTTTCAATAAACATAAAAATTAAAATAGGTCGAGGTTGATCTGGAACTCCTTGAATAGCCTGTTGCACGGAGAGATCATAATCAATGGAGGAACGCAGCAATGCAGTGAAGCGTACACTAGGAAATTATAGCAAGGAAGACTTATATCGGATGACATATAGTTAATATAGATTCGCAATAATCTAGACTGGGTACTCAATTCAAGCATTTCTTCGAAGGTTCACAAGGTTGTTACTAATTCCACACTTGATCAGTATTCTAGATGAGAGCTCCCAGAAGCGGTTCTGTAAGGGTTTCACTCCTGCCAGAACCTCTAGGCTCATATTATGCGTTGAATGCATACAGCCAAGGGCAATACGTAAACAACGATATTGAATGCGTTCCAATTTAATGAGGTGGCTGTTTCTTGCCGAGAGGAAGCAAAAAGAGCCATATTCGAGAACTGAAAGAATGGTTGTTTTATAGAGTTTAATGAGGTCTTCCGGGTGGGCACCCCACCATGTCCCGGAAATTGATCTTAGAAAATTGATCCTTTGTTGACATTTCTGTTTCAAATACGCAATTTGAGTACTCCAAGTGCATTTCGAATCAAACATGACTCCAAGGTATTTG
This sequence comes from Aedes koreicus, assembly GCA_024533555.2. Classification (NCBI taxonomy): domain Eukaryota; kingdom Metazoa; phylum Arthropoda; class Insecta; order Diptera; family Culicidae; genus Aedes; species Aedes koreicus. The sequence continues at coordinate 105,282 of JAHHFK020001540.1, read as the reverse complement.
AAGGTCAAAGATTGAGTGGGTTTAATTAGTTTCCGGCGCGCACCCGGGGAACTAGCGGGCTTCCTTTTACCGGGGGCGTGTACCTCCGGAAATTCACTCTCATCGGCTACATCAGAGTCCAGTTCGTCGGAAGACAAAATCAAAAAAGGGGTTTCATTTTGAGCGGCTGATACAGACGAGGCAGACGCTCCGTTTTGCGACTTTAACATTTCTGCATACGTCTGTTTGGAGCGTTCTTGTATGGAACGTCTCACATAACCAGTGCATTTCCTGTACACGGGGCAGTTCTGCAAATCTCTTTGCCACAGTAAGCACACTTTGTTGCTTCCTGTTGGCAAGCATCCTCTAGTTGTTTTTGGCCACATTTGCCACAACGGGGCTTGTTGTCCGAAAAAGTAGCCGTATGACCCAACTGTTTGCACTTGGTACAATTAAATACCCTTGGCACAAAAAGGCGCACTGGGAAAAAAAAACTTTATCAATTTCAACAAATTTTGGGAGAACTGATCCGGCGAAGGTCACTTGTAGCGAGTCCGACGGTGAATACGTCTTCTTTCAATCTACCATTGATCCTGCATGCAATTGTTTGCATTCCAGAATTTCAATGGTAGACGAAGCAGGATTTGGAAGCCGCCCCTTACCTTCCATAACGTCTTCACACGTCAGGCTCGCTGCAGAAACCACACCGTCTATCTCCACATCTCGAGATGGGATGTAGACGTAGTACTCGGCATTATAACCTTCGTCACTAGCAATATTATACGTAAGTGCAGTAACACGCAGTTTGTTTCGGTTGACCTGATGAAATTCGGTCCCCGGATAACGACGCGTCAAATTTCTCTTAATGCCCAAAAAGTCTAGGGCTTTCATTTTCTGCCGAAAGTAGACAACCCAAGGAGAGGCATAAGACGGCTGATAACAGCGCGCTCTAAAAACAAGTCACCCCGCTTAGAAACATCCATGCAAAACTAAATTGAATTAAAACAAAATGGAATAAAAAAAAAATTCAATCTGATTTTCTTTTTGAGCCCCCCTTCAGACAACGATTTTACTATATGAGAGAGATACACAAAACACTACCAGTGGGAACAAAAACAACAAAAATGTGCTACTTTCCCTTACGCTGCTGTTGTGTTTGCTATTGCCTTTGCCGCTGTAGCACTTTCAGCTGTTGCTCGAAACAAAGCGCCGGCTGTGGTAGAGCGATGACCTTCCCTGCTACGATGATGATTTTGGGGTTACGCTTTCTCCCTCGGGTGTTTAAAAACGGTACTGGCTGGACAGTGCATCCGTCGGACCCGGCCGGGAATACCTGCTTCCCTTAAAGAACGCTCGGCGGGATTTCGACACACAATGACCGCGTGGTAGAAACGGGTTGGTAAAAACACAATACGGAGTGCGAAAAAAAAACTGTACCGAAGCTCTTCAGCGTTCGATGCGGAATGGACCATGCAATTGATGACAGATATGTGAGATTATTTCATATTTCATTTTGCTTTGATTTCTGGTATTCTTAAGCCACCCTTATTTTATATTCTATAGTATGAAGTACGGAAGCTTTTTTGGTTTCGAGCCTTAATAATAAACATGATCTTGAGCATGAGCATGATTGACCACCCGAAGTCATAACTCCGTAATTACCATAAAAGCTGTAATTACACAGAGAATCAACAGATCAAGCTTGGGACTAACATTAAGGAAATACCGGTGCCGGCCCGGCCACAAACCGAATAAAGGAAGTATAGGAAAATGTGAACGTGATACTCGCTTTGTTGAAAGCCAAGGAATCCTCTGCACATCCACGTGAAATCACTGGGATGTTGGATAGAAAGGTTGGGCTAGCAGCACGCTTTGTTTTGGTAAGCGATACGCTGAACTCTGGTTTAACTTTGTTTTCAGATCATTCTCGATTTAGTTGGTTTTCAGGAAAGGAGCACAACTATATATATATACATGTTAATATGAGTACCACTTTACACCACCGGTGAGGTTGCTATTGGAGCCACTCACAAACTGTCTATTTTTTGAAAAAGTTTTCAATAACGATTGAAAGCAGATTTATACCATTATTTAATATGTTGTTGGGGCGACTCCCCCAAAGCATATTTAAATCGGTTCAAAGCAGCTCTCGAACAAAGCGGCTCACAATGTGTGATGGTGGTTTCCAATGGGGACGACAAGGTTATTTAATACGTTCGAGGGCCAGTATTGACTAATTTAAACCAACAGTAAGGATGTTGTTGAGGCCACTCAAAGATTTTAAATCTGACTGCAGTTTTTCATTGGGAAGATTTGGACCGATTTTTGTCAACAGGAAGTATGCTGTTGGAACCACTCACAAAGTGTAATGATGATTTTTCATTGAGAAGACTTGATAGTCGATTTGGACCGATTTATATGAACATTAAGGATACTGCTGAGACCTGCTGAGACTGCTGAAGGATATTTATTGTTAGACAAGATACTTTAGTAACGCATAAAAGCCAATTGGGACTGACCTACATCAACAGTCAGGATTACGCTGAGGCCCCTCACCAGCCTTGGTGAAAATACCAAACCGTTCTGCACGAGAGCCGAACTTGACAGCAAACACACCACCATGTGGCTATAATTTACCACTTCAGTTTCGTGCTTATAGATGAGCCCGCTACGCAATGGACGCGACACGAGTGTACAAGCTCGTGTATTGCTTTTGACACCGTGTTTGATTTTTAGTAAAATACCCGAGCCGAGTGGTTACAGTGACAAGAAAGCTCTCAACATACACCCAGTATGACACTGGTTACCACGGATAGTGCAATGCTCGTCGGATGATTCAAAAATTTGATAATTTGACTTATAAGTTTGTTTTCTTGGCTGTTGAGTGATGGGCGCACAAGTTGATTGTGTTTAACAAGCACGGCACGGGTAGAAATAAAATAAATTAACCACGCGTGTATTCCGCAATCGGACACAATCGGAAACACTCGGCTGTGGTGTTTGCCGAAACATCATACACGATGTCCGAAGCCAAAACACGAGCACTGCCCAAGTAACATTGAAGGTTTTATCGTAGTTTTATAGCATTCTACAAGTTTAAATCGTGATCTACAGAACCTTGATAAAACCCAAATTGTTACTTGGGTGACATTGGTGTTGTACCCACCGCGTTGCGTGTTAGTCTGGAAGAACGCAGTCAAAGTGGTGAATTTAATACACGCGCTAGCGTGGTAAAATGTTGCTCGGCGTGCAGTGTAGTGTAGTGCTGCCCCTCACAAAATAAAATGGTTTCTTTTCACCTCCAAAAACGCTAAGGAGCTGATTTTGTCTGATTCAAACCATCCGTAAGCATGCTCTTGGCACCACTCCCAAAGTGTGATGGTGGCTTTTCATATTCTTTTTAATAATTCTGTCGATTTAGACTATTGGTGATTATTTTCCAGGAAATACTTGTTTCTCAAAAGGAATTGATTCCATAATATTACATATAAATAATGGTAATTGCTGGTTGGCCAGATTTTTTATATGCGTTTGAACCTACGTCTCGTCTGTTCAATAAACCATGAGCTAGAACAACTGATCTGAGATCGATGGGTCCAATGTGGATTGGCTATACTTGTGCAGCATAAGCTTTCAGATTTTTGGTGAATAAATAAAGAATCTCAAATGAGAGATCCCAGCAAGCTGTGCTTTGAAATTAACGTGTTTTGTTTTTGCCCGTCGTTTTCGCGAAAAAAATCGAACAATAATTCGTAATTTTACTTAAACTAACAGTGAAATCGTGAAACCTCCGCGTGCTTTGTGTACGAAATAGTGAAAACAATCGATTCCTTCCCGGAATGTGTGATTGTCGAAAGTATTTCCCCGTTTTAATTTTTTTTTTTTTTGTGCTTCGGCCCCGCACCCGGAAGAAGAGTTACATCAGCTTAGTTTTGTTAATTAGTGGTAAAGGGTGTTTAGATCAAAATTTGGTCGACTTAAACTTGACGCATTTCCTTTCATCGTGCATCGAACTTTTTTGCACACCCCTCATTTTGAAGATGTATGCGTGTAGCATCATTCCTGTATATTGATTTTGAGATTAGCACTTCAGTTATCAAAATGTCGTCAAAGGAGGAGAAGCAACGCATCAAAATTTTGCAAGTGCAAGGCAAAAATCCAAGCTACTCTCACGCCAAGTTGGCGAAATTGTTGAATGTGGCTAAATCAACTGTTACCAACGTATTGAAAGTGTTTGGTGAACGTTTGTCGACAGCCAGGAAAGCTGGATCGGAGGGAAATCGAAAGCCGGAGGCCACAGCGACGACAAAAAGAGTTGCCCGCTGTTTCGAGCGGAACCCCAAACTTGCCGTCCGAGATGTCGCAAAGAAGCTGGGAAAGGTCTCCAAATCGTGACGATAAACAAAACACATCGGCCAAAACACGATCGCGAAAGTTGTACACGACGATGCTGACGAAGTTTGATTTCATGGTACAGGACGATGAAACTTACGTCAAGGCAGACTTTAAACAGCTTCCTGGAATTCTATACGGCAACCAGATGAGGAAAGGTGGCAGATATTTTCAAGCTCATTAAACTGTCAAAGTTCGCGAAGAAATATCTGGTGTGGCAGGCCATCTGTACCTGTGGCTTGAAGAGCAACGTTTACATTGCGACCGGAACCGTCAACCAGGAAATTTATCTGAACGAGTGCCTACAGAAACGTCTACTGCTTTTCCTGAAGCGAAACAATTGTTCCGTTCTATTTTGGCCGGATTTGGCATCTTGCCATTACCCCATGGAGTGGTATGCTGCCAACAACGTTCAAGTGGTGCCCAAGGACGAGAATCCTCCCAAATGGCCAGAGCTCCGCCCAATTGAACAATATTGGGCCATCGTCAAGCGAAACCTTAAGAAGACTCAAAAAGCTGTTGTGAGCGAGAAACAGTTCATGGCAAACTGGCGTTTTGTGGCGAATAAAGTGGACAAGGATACTGTATAAAACCTGATGGCAGGTCGCATTCGCATTCGGTTAAAAAGGAAGCTTAGCTGAATTTTTCTCCTGTATTCTGTATTAACCGAACTTGAAAAAAAAAATATTTTGACTTATTAATAAAAACTTTTATCGACTCACCCACATTACTGTTTGACCAAATTTTGATCGGAACACCCTTTATTGTGACACCCGGATATAAATTATTAAGTAAGAGTCATGTAGAAGGAGATTTTTCGCTCATCACCATGAGGCATCAAGAGTGGACAGTCATTTTTGGTCGAATGAAAGATATGAAGAGAAAGTGTTGAAAGTTCCGTCAGTGTACGGTAGGTTGGAAATAGAATAGAAGTATTGAAACTCTGAGCGAAAGGGTATGGGTAAAGTAGTACTCGAACCAAGGACGTTATCATCGCCTAACATCCCACTGCGGGGTAGATCAAGGCACGGGCGAATCTACCACCTCAATAGGCAATAATAACGTGTTGGATCTCGCTCCTGTACCACTTGTGATAGTTTCTAGCGGTAATTTGTACACACTCTGTTTTGATGCGTACATGGGAGAGGAAACCCTCTCCTTTTCTGGGGTTTGTTTTGATACACAACGTCTGATAATTACTTAAATTAAAGTTAGAGTGTTTTTCCGCTTTGTCGCGAATGAAGTTTAAAGAGTCGCCTCATAGCGGGGATTTTGATGATTGGCAGAATGTGGAGTGAAAAAAAGAAGACTAGTGCCATGTAGAAAACGGCCATTTGCTGGACAGAAGCAACAAACGAAGAGCTGGATGCGCGCGTGAAAGGCTGGCACAATTTCAGATTCATTCACCACGTGGTGAACAGAGTTTTGTTATGCAGGTTGCATATCTAATGGGCGGTTTAGCAACGATAATTTTTGCGCTTATTTTGTCGCGAGTGCATGAAATAAATTACGAATCAACGTCGACATTTTTTATTTTTACGGATGAACAAGACAGTGTCATTAAAGAGGCGACTATGGGTGAGATCTGTCTGATTATAACTATATACCATTCTATTTTCAAATAATACTAAATACGAGCCTGGTTTGGAAGTTTAACATTTCCAAATCTGGAAGTGTGTTGCAGTGCCCTAATCCAAATAATATCGGTAAAGTTAACATGCGGGGCTTATTGTATGTGAAAGTAACCTCGGAATGGGCGTGACTTTTCAGACATTCTAAAATGGGTTGCTGGATCTGCAATAGAGCCATCACTTCCTAGCTCCCGGATTAAAGCTGTTTCCAATGGTTGTTGTAAACAGATTTCTTCCATAATACCATTGCCGGCCAGTGGACACACACATAAATAAATAATCTCAAATGAATAGTACACATTGACAAAACGTTGAAATACTATTGAAAGCTACTAGAGAAATGGACTGGAAAAATTATTACTCAGTCAGCGAAGTGAAATAATTATCTAAAGGACGGTAGCTTGAATTATTATTACGAACAAAAATGATAAACTGCACCAACTTTAGGATGGCTCAGCTAGTATGATGCTACACAAGGTTCTCGAGGCAGACTTCTAAAGGGCTGAGCTTATAGCTCAGTTTTTTATTGGTGGTACATCCATTACTTATGACTTATAATTAGCGAGGACACTCAGAACTCTAAAATGGAATATTACTCTTACCAGAAGTAATGAAAAGTAAATGAAAACGAAACGGATTTCAGAATCATTCCAATCTGTTGTTAAACCGAACATCCAGAACCGGTACTACAGTTGAGGTGCTCGCTCCAAGACCAGGAACTAGACTTCCCAGAGTAATGCCCTCAGACTGAACATGCCCTGAATGCCGGAATTTTGTCTCCAACGATGACACACAGCCTTGAGTTTAAATTGCCAATCTAGGGTTTGTGTCTGTTGATTCAGCCTAATATGCAGCGGTGGATTCCATTTTTGATTATAACTCATAAAATATTTTAGCTGGAACCGATATTCAACAAGCAAAGCGTTGGCTTGGATAAGTTTAATAAGACATTCTGAACCACGAAAAGTTAAACCACTTACTTTCTATGGACGATAAGTTTCGATGAATATGGATGTAATGTCCGTCAATAAGCAACAATAGATATAAAGATGCAACAACGTCCCATCATTTAGGTTTGTTGTTATGAACAATCTTTGTAAAACTTGATATTATTATTTCTTCAGGCACTCGCCATAGTCAACATATAATTTCACAAGACAAATTAAAATTAAATTACTCTAACCCTTTCAGGCCTTAATTTTTCCAAGCGTTATTATGCAAGCAATTTGGTGTATTCTGATTGATTTGGTGCTCAATAACATAGAAATGATTGAAAAAAGTAGGAAACATTTGTCTTGCGATATGCTAGGTTATCCAAATTGTCCTGGAGTTCTGAACTTAAGGTCTACTATTGTTACAGTAGCTTTATCCACTATACAAAGTTATGATATGTGTTCAAACATATTCAATGAATGTCCTGGAAGATCAACAGCCACTATGAGATAATGTTGGGCTATTCTATGTCATTGGATCTGTCCTGGAGTACAAAACATAAGATCTTCAGTTGTAACTGTAGCTTTTTGGACTATACAAAGTTACGACATGTACCCAACCATGTTCATTGGTTCTTCTTTATGGTCAACTAGGGTAGGGAACGGCTTAATCAGGGGTCACTATTTTAATCAGTTGTTAGGAAATAGGTCTATAAGTCCTACATTTTCCAAATTATTGCGTTTTTAATGATACAATCATAAGCTTCATCTATTGGGCGAATGATTCGATGTATGAATCATGATTGATCACCAATTTATTACTGTTATTTTGAAGATTTAAAATACATCATCTAGAAACCATCAGTTTCTGACCTGCTGAAGAAGTTCGCTCAAATGTTGCCTTTGTGTATTTTGCATTTGCATCGCGTGTACCGGAGAGCATTTCTTCATCAGCTCTCTCCCACAACTAGGCTTGTTGCCAGAATGTGATGTTGAACATTGAGTTAAATTTATTACATATTTAGATAATCTGAAATCGCAATTTATTTCATGTTTCTTCCAGTCATTGGAGGTTGATCTATGCTTATGATTATATTGTCCATCATCTGGCACTATCATTTGCAATAAAAAAATTGTTTTGGAGGTGTCCAATAGTACCCAACGATAAATAATGCTTCGCTGTTGAGCTGCAGCTATGGCATCACTGTTTCTTTTGAGAGAGCCCATGTTTCCTCTCTTCTGTGTTAACCACGAATATAGCGCACCGGTAATGTAACGTGAAGCCTGCTATCTCTTGCATTTGTTTGTTTTTAAACGAAGCATCCCGTTTGTCGTCACAGTCGCTTTGGCTAACATTTGCGTGAGAGTAAATGAAATAAGAAATACACATTGCCAATCTAAAGATCAATGACAAACTAAAAGTTTGGTCGTGTACGTCTGTCTCATAACCTGCTAGGAGACGAGTTTGTGGTCGTAGCAATCGACATGTTTTGGTTGATTGTTTTCGAGAGCGAATGGGTAAAACGAAGGAGCGGGTTGAAGAAATTGACGTTTGCAGCAAATCGTCAACTGGCTTATTTAATTTCGCCTTCGCACACATGCACAGAATCACACTCATACAATATTGTTAGTTTATGTACAGATTGAGGAGCTGAAGAAAACATTTTTTTAATCGGAAAGCAATCCGCATGCGTTTAAGAAGTCCCTGCAATTGGGAACTTTATTCCATGGCTATGAAATTTTCTGAGCCTAATGCTCGTTGCTGAAGGTATGTTCCGATAGACCAGAGGTAAGCAGAGGGATTAATGTCTAAATATTGGCAGTTCTAATTATAGATTACATACAGCTTCATCAAATGTCTCAGGGGCTGACTAAACTGCTTAAAACCCGTCCCGTACCCTATTTGTAACTGATGTTTATGACTTGGGTTGATGCCAGCAACTTCCCACTCCAGTCCACTTATTAGCGGATAGCTCATTTCAGAAGCTAAGCATCAAATTATAATAAAGCATGACATTGTTGTTCTTGACTCTAACTACCAACATCTTTGTCGGACAAAGCATTGCCGTATCGCTTATATCCAAAGCGTGAGAGGCATTCCATTCGTTTACCATCAGACACGACGATCGTGCTATTAGAAGGTGAGTGAAACGTGGATATTAGTACTGGAGCAATGGTTTGTTCGACAAAGTTGTATGTATAATGAAGGGTCCAAAATTTACCATGCATTTTGAGGTTCAACTTCTGAAGCTTCATAGCTGCAAATTAAAAGACTTGACTAAAGGGTCAACGACAGAAATAGCACGTCACTGTAAACTTATGTTCAGAGAATGCACGTATGATATTTCGAAAAAAAAAAATCAATTGTAATTCATAAACAAAATCCATCAAAGAGCACACGATTAAAAGGGTATTAACAATTTCTATTCAGTAACTTATACAATGTAATTATTCGAGCAGATTCAGCACAGTTGAACCTTTATACAATGTCCCAATCTAATTATGTCTGCTAAACTACAAGAAGGCGCTATGAACGTTGAATTTGTCCCGTAAGAGGCCATTAATATATCACGTGGACAGGTTTTCAACAGTTTAAGACTCCCCCTCCCCCTCACTCAAACTAAATTTCAAAAATTTGTTTTGCCCATGGACATTTGCCAACCTTGCCAACTTAACTGTACACGTGGTATATTTGGCGGAGTTAGCACTAGAAAGGTTATCGCATAATGTTAGCTGACTTTCAAGAGCATTAACCTTCCAGAACGCGTGCTGTTGTAAAAAGTACAAAGTAAGTGTGGAAACCTCGCTCGGTGTGCGGAGCGCCAGCGTTGTGGCTCATAAACATAATTGCATACGTTTAAATATGTATTTCAACTTTGTATAGCCCGTAAAGCTACTGTTACGATTGTAGACCTTAAGTTTTCAAGAACAGTTTGAATGACCTGAAACTAATAAGGTTATTCTATGATGTCTGTGGACGTTTCAGATTATTCATTAAACACGTTTGAATATTTATCGTAGCTTTGTATAACCCAAAAGGCCACGGTTACTATTGTCTTAGGTTCCGAAATCAAGGTCAGTTTTTATAAGCTTGAACAGCCCAAGATAATCTGATAATGACTGGTGACCTTACAGAAGAGTCACTGAATCATAACCGTTCATAGGTTATAAACTACTATTACGACTGTAGATCCTAGCTTCTGAACTCAAAGGCCGTTTTGGTGATCTAGAACATCCCAAGATACCTCATTATATCTGTTGACCTTCCAGAAGACTCACTTATGTAGTTTGGTCAAATACATATTATTGTTCGGATCAGATCGGATCGGAAAGAACATCCGACGATTATCTCATAATATATGTTGTTCTTTCAAGATATTCAATGAATATGTTTCAACCCCCCCCCCCCCCCCCCAAAGCTTTTTCACATGTTTTTCCTCCCCAAAATTTACCCCACACACATCATCTTTTTTTATTTTTCCCTCTCCACAATATATATATATATATCTCCATACTTGTTTACTTTTTATTACAAAAAATAAATTTTCACACATATTTTTTTTTTTTCCCCCCCCGGCCTTTGGTGCCACCCCCCCCCAATTTTTTTTTTTTTTTTTTTTAAGTTCGAAAATATTCACCGAATATGATTGAATGCGTGACGTTATTTTGTATAATCATTTACAACCTGCCAATGATATAACCTTGCTACGAAAGAGAGTGTGAGAGTAGGAAACAACGACAAGGCAGATAGGCTAGATCGGTCGAAGAGAGCGGGCGCGATATTGAACGGTGTTAAAAAAAATGGTAGTGAAAGTAATAAAAGCGATTAAATTCATTAAACGTTTGTGCGTATTTATTTACTGAAAGAGGACATCCCAACAACTACCATGGATTTCCCAAAGACTTGAATCAAATTTATAGATTGCTGTTGGGTATAATAAATAGTCACAGGAATTCGTAGAATTGTAAAGAAAGATGCATAGGGTATCAAATAGACTATTAAGAAATTTAATTTGGAAAATGCATCTGTAACGGACAATACGACTCCTCAAATGCCAAAATGGTGCAGGCACACCAAATAAATGAAAACAATATACATAATAATTATGTATTATATAAAAATTGAAACACTGGACGCTAATTACTCGATTGTTTCTTGATTTATTTATTTTTGAGATTTTAGCTTCAATCAGCTAGAAGTTTTTTGAAACTTCCATTTTATTTACTCAAGTGTTTAAAAGTTTACATGGGCTTCAAATGGTGAGTTGACAACTTCGAAGGAGGGTGCGACCGACCTCTCGTCCTCACAAGTTCCTAGCTCACGCCTCCACGAGTCATATGATCACAAAAGACTGCCAGCTGAAACATGGAGACGCTGGTTGGCGTAGCCCGGGCAATGTTGTCAATCTGACAATAGCGAAGTGAGGGGGTGCGACTGAAGTTCGTGTACCTTTAAATCATATTGTATATTTCACATTCTCATTTGATCAATAATTTCAGCACGCTTTGGAATCATCTTTGCATTCCAAAACTATGTAAGAGCCTGGAGCAACATGCCAGGCATCAAAGGCGGAATTTGTATCTCAGCATTTCAGCATACCATTTTATTTAAAATTGCACTTCTGAACTTCAACTATTATATTCATAAAAGGCTGGCATGTGCTTATACGTAATGTAGGATTATATTTTAATGTTGTATTTGTGGTATTATGGTAAGATAAGCCATTTATTTCAGAAATTATCCAACCGGACTCTTCGTTCACTCCAATTGCTATCTTTGAAATGTTGCTAGAACAGTATAAAGAAAAATATTACAAATATTACAATGTCTTATAAAATAATATCTCTTATTGAAATTTTATCTTTTATATTTCGAATGATCTATTCTGTTTTCAGCTTTCCTAGGACTAGTAGGATATTGATACATATCTAACTTTGTTTAATTTTTCAGTAACAATCCATTGAAGTTTGAAATTTGAATAAATTAGCATTTTTGTCTATAATGATATCTTAGTTTGTTGTGTACAAAATATATTATATATTAAATAACATATAACGGGGAAAGGGAGGGACCATCAGGGCACCCAAGTAAAACGATTTGGATAGGGAGCATGGGACTGCCTCCTCCCTATTGTTAACATTTCGTGGAACGAGGGCGGGCTCTTCGACCCCATCTATTGGGTTTATTCTGTCAATCGAGGGCTCGATTCTAGTGCTGTGAGTGTGAACTTGCTTTTGAAAGGAGATTCTCTTCGCTATATTCGCGGGTTTCGCGTAAGTGTCTCTGCTTATGGGCCCGCCCAAACGTTTTTGGCCCTTCATACAGGAGCTTGATGATCACAAACAATAATAGAATCCTTATCAAATCGTTTTTCAGATTATTCCACTGCTATGGAAAGTTACCTTGCTGCAATAGATGGTAGTATTACATCATCATCATCATCATTAGGGAACGCTCGCAAATTACGTCCATCAGTTTTTGGACTTTACAACAACCCCCTCCCTCCCCCCATGTCACAAATTTTTGTATGCTGTTATAATTTTTTTGTATGGGGTATCACAAACTCTTAGACCCACCTCCCCCCTAGACCATGGACGTAATTTGCGAACGTTCTCTATGCCACAATTCGAGTATCAGTACATAGAAGGAATAGAAAGACGTTTGACGGCGCGCGGTGAGTTATAGCAGTGGAGCGTCCCGAAGCCCCCGCAGCGCACGTGAGACAGGTGTGTTCGAGACGCTGCCATTCAATAAATATTCATCGAATCAAAAAATCCTTCTACACAAATATTCTACGAATATGTGTCTTTCATTTTTTGCCAAAAAAAAACAATTTTTTGGTTCAAATTCAGGGGAGGGTTCCCTTTATTGAGTATCATTAAAGTAACATCAACTGTATTGCAACAAGTTACCTTGCAACCTGCTAGGGATAAAAAATAAATAGTATAAAATTGAAACAAATAATAAAATTCTAAAAATTAAATCAAAACTTTGGGGGGGGCAACGGCCCCCGTTCCCCTCCCTGGCTACGCCTATGATGCCTTCTCTCCTTTCTCCTTTCTCCTGCTATCGTCCCTATCCCATAACCGCGAGCAATACCATGTGTCACATTCATCGTGGGACTAGATCTGCATCACTGATTTAAGCTCTTCAAAAGCAGAAACCCAGATAACCACCCCGCAATCGTGAGGGAGTCTGGATGTGGACCGGGTAGATCCCTGAATAATTTTTTCAGACACTTGAGAGGTGGTAAGTGTTCTTAAAAATGCGGAGAAAAACAGGTGTTTTGACCCTACATCAGAGTAGGATTCAATTTATAAATGAAGACCGGTATATTGCCCTAACAAATGTTACTTCCAGCAAAGCTTTCTAACACAAGGTAACCAATCAAACGACCACGACAAAATGTACTAAATATTCATTACAAAACATATAACGGATACATGGTAGAAAAACTGGGCGATTTTAAGCATATATGTTTGGACTCATTTGAAAAACGTTTGGTTGAGATTAAGAATCAAATGCCGGAAGAAGTGGTGTGTGCGGCAAGCAACAATATTAAAAAGCATCATCGAGCCCTGATTAAAGGTAAATAATATAAGGAGTAAGTTGCATACTTTGACTTGATATTCAAAGCGCCATGAGTGCAAAATACAATCCTGTTCAAGTTTTATTACAATTTTCAAGTGTATCATTTCCACGTTGCCACCCCGTATAGGCGCTTTAAAATTAATAACATTCATTTTACATTGCTACGTAGTCCTACGTCACCGTTGCGTACAACCCCATTGGGCTGTCCCTTGTTATTTTTATTCTTGTAGTTGCGCGCATGTGATTTTTAATATGCAGAGATCATCAGAGATTATTTTCTTATACAAATACTTACCTCAGTTCACCAATTCTAGATAGCCAGGAGCTGAATCAATCTTTGAAAAAATCTACATCTGTTGTAGATTAATACGAGTACATCTCTTCACATTCATTATTTACAAGGATTTTGGAATCTTAGTCGATCAAATATTCAATCTTTACAACTACAGCTTTACAATCATTATTTTTTGTCCTCAGAACATGAATAAACCTATACATTCAAGAACGTTTATCACTAAGGTTTTCTTTCAATTAGTTGAAATTTGTGATATTTACGAATGAAATTCCCTACCCGAAACAGTGATTTTGTGAATGTACTTACCGTCCAGAACAACGGGTAACATATGTCAACGGAACACATGGGTAAGTTAGTTCAAAAAACACAAACGATAAAAAGCGTTAGTACAGCAGATGATAAGTAACGGATAGAACGACAACATCAAACTTAAACAAACGTTCAGCTGTATATTTCGTCAACATTTATTAGCAACGTTCGATTCTTTTCACATTGAATACTGCACAAAGCATCGAATATACATCGATTTTTCATCTAAAGTTCATTCTTATTGCCTACAACTTGGATTGAGTATACTGACTTTGTCACTTTCAACTACATTACAATTTGTTTATAAGGTTAATTTATTAGAAAATAAGTTAGAAGATCTTCCTTATGGGAACAATTTGTCATTTTTTCAACATTTTCGACGTTTACAAACTAAGAATTTATTTTACTACACAACTAGATTAAGTTCTCCATTGCTTCGATTTTGTTTTTTTTTAATATATATTTACACAATGAGGGAAAAATACTGCATCAACTGGGAATGTTAATAAATTAAACGTAACTGAAAAAAATAAACAACAAAAACTAGACATCTCTGACACTACTTACAAGCTAGCGTATTTGAATTCTACCTAAGTAAATTGTTTGACTTAACACTAATAATACGGCACACGCATTCACATTTATCCCACAAACATACAAATTCGATTGATCGAAGGGAGGGGATAATGAAATCTACTGATGAAACAACAAAATAGTCATGCACCATTCTTTGACTTCGACTCCTTAGGTCGAGAGCACTTACAACTAGAATGAAAACAATTGATGTTGATTTTCTAACCTATTTACCTAAATACTTACTAAAGGGGGGGATGATTTAAAGGGGTCAAAGTGGGGGGGAAATCTTCGATTCAACTACTTATATAGCACACTGAATGAGGAATTTATGAATTTCTAATATCAGAGTTTTCTGGTTCGACTTTTCACTAGCTCCTAAGGTTCTACGTTTGAAGATGGAAATTTCAAATAAATAATAATACGTTTTTTGAAACAGAAAAAAAGCAACACACACATATGGACAGAACAAACAAACGACGAAAGAAAACACTCCAAAAACTACAATTACAACACGGGGCATGCTCATCTGGTTTTGGTTTCGGTTTTACATCCGGTTTTGCATCGATTTATGGCTGGAAGGCATTCGGACAATCGCTTGCATTTATTTTCCGTTCCCTTGAAATCAATTCCACAACGATTGATTGATTTTTGACACGTCAAAATTGAATTTTCCTCGAAACGTCGCCCACATCATCGCATCGCGTCGCAGATTTGTCACCACCGCCCGGCTCTAATGTGATTACCGCCAATTAGCGTCCGCTGATTGCTTCAAATTACTGTGAGACATTTTCACTTGAAGCTCAAACGGCCCCTAGCCCGAGAAGATCATTATTTAGCACCACGACGTGAAATCCATCGCGTATTAAAGGTAATTAAAATGACAAAAGGCGAAACGCTACCCTTGTGCAATCTCCGGAGGAGTGTTATTCAAAGAAGAAGAAGAAGAAAAAATCTTCCCCGGATCCGAGAAAGCGCACGCGCGGAGGGGTAGATTCATCACAAAAATTAAGCAACGAAAAACGATCAAAATTTTTTCCGCGCTTCCAGGAGACACCACGTAAATATTTATGTCATCCACAAATTACTTTCATTCGAGTGGACTTTTACAACTTTTTTTTTTTTTTCTGCCGTCTTGGACACAATCGCGATGGAAAGGCACACACCATCATCGTCATCATTCAATTCAATTGGCACTCGAGTGTGTGACGAATCTTCCTCTTGTGCAAGTGAAATTAAAACCGACCCCGACGGCCAGCCAGACGGCGAAAACGGCCGATCGGGGGGGAGTCCGGGGCAATCGACCACGGGGGACAATAAAGGAAAATATGATTCGCGAAATTTATATTCGTGTAATTTTCGAAGTGTCTTGAGATGGGGGGGGTAAGAGCAATGTGAGGTTGTAATATGGCATCTTGAGGGGGGAATTAATGGGACGGGGATGGACATAAAGAAGACTATTTAAAACCGTACGGGAGTTATTGTGTTGTGTGAGATCTCGGTGGAATATTTTATAATTATTATTTATAAATAATCAATTTCTATATTTTGTGTTGCGTTCGTGGCGGGGAGCCTTCACTCGACGTCTCGGCGATTGATGGTCGTTGATTGGTGGGTCACGGTGGATCGGATTCGGAGAGTTGATTTGAGAATGAGACTTGTAACAAGACTGTATTCGATTTGTTAGCTCTAGGATCAAGTGGATTTGATAACTTCAAATCAAAATTTAGTAACTTTTGGAAATTTAGTTTCAAACTTGTAGGTGCCACACACCTACAGAAAGTAATGCAAAGCTAGGATTTGTAGAGAAAATAGATCGGAATCTCTGCTGATTGAGGTCAGGCAGAAAAAAGGAGTATCCGTAATGAAAATTGAATAGATCTCGAAGATCATTGAGACAAATTACCAATTAGTTTCACTGATAGATAAAGTAGTATTATTTCCTCATGAAAATATAAGGCCTTCTAAGTGCAATTAATCACCTCCTTTGCATGGGTACCTTCCCATTGTACGATTCCGGATAATGCGAGAGCGGACTCACTTGCAAATGTGGATACAGTGCTTTTCAAAATGTTATGACCACCCTCGATTTTCCTGTTTGCGAGTGGTATGAATGGAGCCACCCTTATCAAATGATGACAATCGATGAACAGTAAAGGATCCAACCCGGGATATCCCGCGACAAAAAATCCCGGGATCTTGAAAAATTCGGGATTTCCCGAATCCCGGGATAAGATTTTTCACCGTCCTGAAAATCCCGGGATTCCCGGGACACACATTTCTTACATATTTTTTCGCTTTGATACTTCCCAATAAATTTCAGTGTACCGTTTACGCTCATTCAATATAACCCATACAACGCCAACATACATATTTACTGTACCTACATCGATGTTATACATCATTCATGAAAATGCATCATTCCTTTTGTGTTGGTTCAGTAGGCATTCGCATTTTTGCCTACACATTTAACACACACACACACGCGCGCGCGCCAATACGACGCAAGCTGTCATTTCCATTCAAAACATTGTTTTCATTCCCTGATTACTGCTTCTGTGTTCATTGAATAATTTCGGATTGCCGTTACATCAAAGTAAGTAGTAATACAAAATTTGTGCTAATGTAGCCTTACATCCAATTATTTTAAAGGCATGGCTGAAATTTGGAAACACTTCGATAGAATTGCGGATGACAAAGAAAAAGCACGATGTCGGAAGTGCGAGCAAATTTTGTCGTGCAAGGGCTCTTCGACCAGTGGCTTGCTCCGGCACATGAAGAACAAACACGACATGGATTCCAAACCCCCCACAAATCCTAGTGAGTCTGCTGCGAAAGTTAAATCATCCACACCGAATGTCCCAGTGAAACAAGTATCGATGCTCAAGTTCGTTAAACGTCAGTCACTGGCGGAAATTGTAGCTCGGCTGGCAGCAGAGGACGGATTTTCGATCAATGCAATCACCAACAGCAAGTTCATCAGACAATCGATCGCAGATCGTGGATATTCTCTGCCAACGTCGAATACATCCGTCATGAAGCTGGTCGCCGAATACTATGGATACGCTCAGCAGCAAACGCGGGATGAAATAGTGAAGCGTATCGATAGCGGTGAACTGGTTAGTCTCACTTTGGACGAGTGGACAAGTCTAAGCAACAAGCGCTACTTAAACGTGAATGCCCATTTCGCTGACGGATCATTCTACAACCTGGGTCTCGGCAAAATTCGTGGATCACTACCTGCTGAAAAGGTTCTGGAAATGGTCAACGATATGGTCCGGAAATTCGGTATTAAGGATGGAAACATTGCAGCATCAACGACTGACGGAGCTCGAGTGATGACGAAGTTTGGAAGATTGTCGGATTACCTTCATCAGCAGTGTTACAACCATGCGATTCACTTGGGGGTTTGCGATGTCCTGTACAAGGATCAGCCACCGGTACCAATTGAAAATGAGGATTCAGATAGCGACGATTCGGATAGTGATAACTACGATGATGAAGTTGGTTCTTCGGGTAAATATATTGGAATGTTCATGTTCATATCAAAGAAAACAGCTAATTTATTTCAAATATAGACTTGTACACTACGCGATCTCGAGAGTCTTTGAAACGTATTCGAAGAGTCGTGAAATTTTTTTTCGAAAATCGCCTGTTAAGAACGCACTGCTTCAAGAAAAAATCACGAAAATGTTACATAAACCACTTCAAGCCTCGTCGAGGTGGCAGGGTGATCTGCTCCTCGAGCTACCCCATAGTGGGATGTTAGGCAAACGAAGCGCCTGTGGTTCGAATACTACTTTACCATGCCCTTTCACTCAATTTTCAATACCTCTGTTCTATTTCTAGCCTACCGTACACTGACGGAACTTTCAACTTTCTCTTCATATCTTTCATTCTAGCAAAAAACATTATTGTCCACTCTTGGTGCCTCATGGCGATGAGCGAGACATCTCCTTCTACATCACTTCAACTGTTTGTGGACGTCAAAAATCGTTGGAACTCGACTGAAACGATGCTGGAGCACTTCATTCGCGGTTTTGATTGCATCAAAGAGACACTTTCCGAAATAGGCCTTTCAGGTCTTATGTTGGACAGTGATTTCGAGGTTGCAAAAAACCTTCAGGAAGCTCTTCAGCCAATCAGACTCGCTTCGGAAGCATTGGGAAGACAAGATGCTACATTGCTGTCTGCGGAAGGCAGCTTGAGTTCCTTGTATTCGAAGCTTCAGAAAAGTAACTCCAAAGTTGGAAACGACCTCTTCGATGCAATCAAGAAAAGAATCAACGAACGGCGCCAAAAGGAAATATTAACAGCGCTGAAGTTCCTTCAAGGTCTTCCGTTGTCAACGCAAGTGCCAGCAGAACTGGAAAGCTCATCGAAAACGCAAATGATTAAGTTCATCAAGGAACTGGGAGTTCGATTGTTGCAAGACTGCCAAAGACAGACCGATGATGATGCTGCCGAGTTGAATGCTGGATTGTCCTGTATGCATGACGATTCAGGATCGACACCTTCGAGCATGCGTGAAGAACTGGAATCGGCTATAAAGGAATATGCCAACCCGTCCCAGACTGATTCGGCAATGATTGATTTTCCAAAAGTAATTGCGAAAGAGCGGTCACTTTTTGAGCTACATGGTAAGTTGAGCCCGAATCTTGAAACCATTTTCGGTGGCTTAAAATCAATCAAACCGACGTCAACCGATAGCGAGCGCATCTTTTCGAACTCTGGAAATATCTGTTCTAAAAAGCGAACCTCACTGTCCGATGAAAGCATTAATAACATTTGCTTCTTGAAGTCTTATTTTCAGAGAACGAATTCAAATTGATAAGACCAGTTACTTGATTTGAACCATTGGTTATTTTTATTGATGAATAAAACATATTCCTAACCACAAAATTGCGTTTTAAAGCACATTGAAAAATTTCCCGGGACAAGCAACAAATTTTATCCCAAATCCCGGGACATGCAAATTGGTCGGGAAATGGAACCTTTAATGAACGGTGTCTTCAATTGGTTTTGTTGATACGTGATGTGAATGGACAAAAAATAAGACAATATTCCTTTTCAAACAGATAAGACCACTTGGTGTATTTGTTCTGTTATTGAAGAATTTGTTGACAAATAACACTTTTATCAGTTAACAGTATTTACAACAGAAGCCAACGTGGGAAGGCAGAAAAGGCTGAGCGAGCAAGAGCAAGGACAAATTTTGGCATTCAGAAAGATAGGATGGGGAATCGTAGTTACGGTGCAGTCTTAAATTTTCTCAAAAATCCCGCTAAATATGGCCAGAAAAAGAGCTAAGGACGTAAATAGAAACTATCAGAAGGAGATAAGCGTTACATTATCAGCAAAGCATCAAATACAACGACGAGTTGCTCACAAATTCGAACCGAACTTAAGCTAGATGCTTCAGTTTCTACGGTTTGGCGCACATTAAAACGTTCACCCAACATAACACGATAAAAAATGGTTAGTGCCCCTCGTTTGCTACCTCTACACAAAGACGCACGGTGGGAATTCGCGCGACAAAACATGTCCCAGGACTGGAAAAAGCTATGATTGTAGTTTTTGAATAACTACAGGGTGCGGCTGAAAATAATGCGAAAATGTTCAAACTTGAGTATTGGGTTAATTCGTGTAGCTAGTGACTAATTTCTGTCGAAAGTGTATTTGATTATGTTTACTTTCAAGTGCTGCATCCAAACATTCTATATGTTTTATTGTAAATTCGTCAAAATGTTCGCGAAAGAAGTGATCACCAGTTTGTTGCTCGCCCAGAAGAAGCCGAAAGAGATATACAAGGTGGTAGGGTGCCATCTGGCAACAATTTACTGCATAAAAAAGGCCCTGCAGGATGGTCCCAAGCAGTGGAAGCCAGGAAGCGGACGTCCGCGCTTTGCACGCACGCCGAACGTGATCAAATCGGTCCGTGCAAAAATTGCTCGCAACCCGCTGCGTTCCATAAGAAAACTTGCAAAGGAAGCCAATATTTCGGAGAAATCCATGCGGAGAATCATCAAAGAAGACCTGCATGCATCTTTCAGAGCCAGAGTGAAACGCCACTTGATTACGGACCGGGTCAAGGAACTACGAGTGACTCGTTCCAAGAGATTGGTTTCCTTGTTGAAGAAGGAAAAAATGATAATCCTGTTCTCCGACGAAAAGCTTTTCAGCATCGATGCTGTGGCCAACAGCCGCACGGAACGGTTCATTTCACCGCAGAAAATGGAGAACGTTCCGGAAAAAGTGAAATTCAAATTTCAAACCAAACATCCGGCTGGTGTCATGATGTTTGGCTTGGTGGCGTCCAACGGTTTGAAAATGCCGCCTGTTTTCATTGATGTTGGTGTTAGAATCAATACCGAAGTGTATATCGGTATTTTAAAGGACCAAGTGCTTCCCTGGGTGAAGGCCAACATCTCCGAGGACCAAAACGTTGTCCTACAGCAGGATGAAGCGCCGTGTTACACGTCCAATCGAACCCAACAATGGTTAAACGATAACATGAAGTTTTGGCCAAAGGATGTGTGGCCCCCTAGCAGTCCAGGTCTTGATCCGTTGGATCATTCGATTTGGGCATATGTTGAATCACGAGCCTGCAAAACATCACACCCTAGTGTGAAAACCCTGAAGTCAACCATAACACGCACATGGCAGTCAATGTCGGAGGACTACGTCCGAAAGGCATGCTCTGGCTTCCGGCGTCGGCTCGAGGATGTTATTAATAAAAATGGAGGACACATTGAATAAATTTGTTAACAAAAATATTTATAAAGATAACTGCACTCGAAAATGTTGATATTATTGCTTGAATTAGTTGAAAATGGGATTTGAAAGAAATAGAACAAATTTTCGCATTATTTTCTGCCGCACCCTGTAGTATGGTTGTGTGGCAAGTACAATCATACCCTATGCCCAGGGAGTCGAGAAATTGTCATCGAACCCAGCCACCTCCAGCATGGTGTTGCTTTGAAGCTGTGCCTTTGCCAACTTAGCTAAGGGAAGCCCCAGTTTTCATTAGCTATTTTAAACTACTATCCTGCCACCTGAGGGCATCTCCAGGAGTGTATGGTCGTTACAAAATAGACTGGATTTATAACAAAGGCAACTTCAGCCAGGCGTTCTAGTTGGATAATTTCGAACAGTTTCATGTTAAAATTTAAAACTGGAATACTAACTTGTTCTATTTTTGTTCAAATTTGAAACGCGTTTCATCCAAGTTATATATTTTTTTGTCATTGTGGTAGTGTCTATGGAATCAAGTCAAACGTCAAACTATGAATCAACGTCCGGTCGTGCATCTGTTTGAATCTTGTATACGTTCTACTTTTTCGTTAATAATTTCAAGTTGCAGCAACAAGTCTGAACTCGCTGAACATCATATCCCTATTTCTTTGTTAATACCATAATTTCCCTATTTCTTTGTTATTAAAATGGTTTCGAGAATTTCTCCATATTGTGGAATATTTAAATTAGGTATAGAACCGAAAATGATTTAGACGAATATTAAAGGGAATTCCAGAGAAGGTCTGAGAGGAGTCCCAAAGGAATTATGAGGGAAAATTCCAGAGGAATACTGGAGAAATTCCAGTGAAATTTGGAGAGGAATTCCAGAAGAATTCTGGTGACAATTTAAGAAGAATCCTGACGAGAATACTAGAGAAATTTTAGTAAGAATTCCAGAGAAATTCTGAGAAGAATTCCAGTGGATTTCTGGAGAATTCCGGAGGACTTCTGAAGACATTTTGAGTGGAATTTTTAGAATTTTAGTGTAGTTACAAGAATAATTCTACAGGAATTGTGATGAGAATTGCAGAATAACTCTGAGGAGAACTCCAGAGGAGTTCATAGAAAAACTGCGAATGAATTAAAGGGAGGATTCCAGAAATAATCCTATGAAGAATTGCAACTGAATTCTGAGGAGAACTCCAGAGGAGTTTTTAGAAAAACTGCGAATGAATTAAAGGGAGGATTCTAGAAATAATCCTATGAAGAATTGCAACTGAATTCTGAGGAGAATTCTAGGGGAATACTAAAAAAATTCTAAGTGAATTCTGACGAAAATTCCAGACGATTTCTGAGATTTCTAGAGAAATTCGAAGGGGATAGTAATTCTGAGGGAAATTCCAAAGGAGTTCTGAGAGGAACTACAGCGGAAATTTGAGGAGAATTCCTAAGGAATTCTGAGAATATGCCCACATAAGTTTTGAGAATCAATTATACACACACATTCAAGTCTTTAGGTTTAGAACAACATTTGGAACTGCTGCTGAAGAGAGGGTATGTTTGTTATATATTTTCCCAAGAGAAAAATTTATAACTGACATATAAAATGAATCTAGAACTACAACACTCCTGGAGATGCTCTGATGAAACATTTTTCCTCTATGGCATCGTCAATCAAAGTAATCTAATTTTTTCAGTCAACTTTGACAGCGAAATCAGTTGTTCTGCCAAAGCCATGACGAAACCAGTTAAAAACCTCCGTTCGACTGCTTTTTCTTAATACTGTCTGTCTCCTGGGCGAGAAAATCCGCCATCGAAGATCCGGCATCTATAGGATTTTTGCCTTACTGGGCAAAGGACAGATCACCGAGAAGAAAACTGGTTGCAGACGTCAGAGGGTTTTGCGTGACCCGAAAGTTCAGCAGAAGCTGAAGCGCAAAACCGAGGAAAAGGTAACGAAATCTAGCGTTTTATTCCAACTATTTGTCATTTGATCAATTATAAACAATATAGGTTAGGTTAGGTATCTTTATTAGAGAGACTTTGAGCCGCGTATAAACAATATAAAATACCGTTCCAGAACCATTCGTGTTCTTTAATCACTTGAATATTTTACAGTTAACGTTCAAAATACCGAAAACTAGTGTAAAATTACTGAGGTGGGTATAACTTTTTTACACACTGTATGCTCTTTTGCAAGGGTTACCTGTTACTTTGCAACTTCAGAAATATGCTAAAGTTTTCACACAGTTGAGTCCTGCTCATTCTCCTACACTGCCCTATCCATCAGTTTTCCTTTCGAAACAAAACAAAAGCCTCACATATTTTTCACTGAAACCCAACACCCACCGTGACGCCACCGACGACCCCAAAAGCCAATCGAAAGTGAAAGACCGCCGTACAAATCCTTAAACATCCCCACAAACACACTGTGGTCCTCACACACCCCCGGATCGTCGACTTCCCCGAAATCGAACCGGTGCGGGCCGGACTGATTGGCACCAACCCGGGCGAGAAAGAGAACCCCCGATCGGATCGGAGCCCCTCGCACTCACACACACACACAATTAATAATCAACCATAACAATAAAGCATAATAAATCGAAACGAAAACCCTGCTTTGGAGGAATTTGTTGCAACCCGAGCGCAACCCCTGTACTTGACTACCGTTGCGCGTGTGCATGGGTCATATGGGCGGTGTGGGAGTGATGCGGGATGTGCGAATGGTGCGAATGGCCCGAATGCGGCGGGTAGGATTGCGCGTGGGACAGCGGCGAGCCCTGCCCGCTGACCGGATAGGGCTGCTGCATCAGACTCTGATCGAGACCGTAGTGCCCGGTTTGCGGATGTCCCAGATGAGCATGCCCGTGGTGGCCGTGGCCGTAAACTAGCTGTCTTACTTTCGAATCTTCGTCGCCGATGTTGTAGCTGAGTTCGGTTTCCTCGAACCCGGTGGCAGACATCCGCTGATCGCCACTGGATCCCGTGGGGGGATCCGGCGAGTTCAGACAGGTCTGGATGAGCGCTTTGCCCGCTTCCGATGTGATCATCGGTTGCAGCTTGCGCGTCGCGAACGTGTACACGTGACCAGTCTCGGAGGCCACCAGCAGCATCACTTGCGTGCCGGTCAGGGTGGATAGTTCGTAGGCCTGGAAGTAGATGAGAGAAGAATTCCATTAAAACAAATCTACAAGCGTTCCGCATTTGACCCGTGTCCCAACCATTAGCGTCCCCCGAAAACCTCGTGGCACACGCGAAAGTGTGAATTTATGTTTGAACATATGTTTCCCATCTGCACATAATTCTTACCCCTTGCCAGCCCTCCTCGGGAACGATCACACAGATCAAGCGCGGAGACACACAAAAACCGACGAAAATCAACGTCCACATCTTGGCAATGGCCGAAGACCCATTTTAACACCTTTTTGCCCGAGGTCACCGCGACAGCAGCGGCGGATAAAAAGCTTTTGCACCTCAAAGATCCCTTTTTCTTCTGCTTCTTCCGCTTTTTTCTCTGAGATGGCGCGGCATTCTCGGCATGTTTGAATTTGCGGATCGCGACGTGCGCGGGCCGAAGAGAGAGAGAGAGAGAGAGATAGAGCGAGAGATGGAAGCCGTGCTACCGGGTAAGAACAATCCACAATCGGCGGGAGAGGTGTTGAATATTGAATGCATTTTTGCTGTGGGTTTTTTTTTACTTACTTCTCCTGTGTGGTGTGGATTTTGGTGAATTAAAAAGAGCGGAATCTCGAGCGGAAGAACGAGCTGAACAGGCATTCAATGCAGTCCGTTGCTGGTTGCTTTTGAAATACGCGCGCAATGTTGCAGAAAATTAGCATAACCCACCGTCACGTGTCGCAAGGTGGGTGACAGGGTGGGGGAGGGGGAGGGGACGGTTATACGCTGGCATCTTTGCCAGTGCTGTGACGAGGGAGTTGAGAATTTAAACGAGCCGCAAGTAATCCTGAAGGTGCAAAATAAATAATAGAATGTAGCCGCTGAAAAGAACGGATCGAGTGGTTTTGAAGTGAATCTTAAATTTAGTAGAAATATATTTGCTCGTAGTAATGTGAAAAAGTGCATTTGAAAGTGATCGACCAGTAATAGTTAAGCTACCGTGAGCTGTAGTTGTGAGAGTATTCAATTTTGTTATTTTGTTTGTAAGAAATTAAAATACACAACAAAAGGGCTTTCCACCGAGTTTTTATTAACGTTTTAGCTAAACTATTTAGTGTGCGAAAGATTTATCAATCAATTATGTTTTAAAAGCCATAAAAACGTTAGCTTTTCATGATAACTCAGAGAAGTGTTTGATTCAAATATCTTCAAAAAAAGCTCATAAAAATCCATCAGGAACATCCCTGGTTTAATGGAACAAGTCATGTTCATTTTCGTTTATAAATTTCCATAAAAAGAAAATGTTCGCTGATTTTCAATCATCAAAGAGAACAAGATTCTATAATTTAAAGAAACAAATGCATAACTTTGAATGATCCAATAATTCACTTCTATTCCAAGAGTTTGTTGTTTAAAAAAAATCTATAAAGACTGTATTCGATTAAATTTGGACACACGCAATTGTTCGTAACTATTTAGCGTGTGGGTACAAATTATTGAAATTTTAACTGAATGTATTTCATTGTGTTGTGTCAATTGTGTAATGAGTTTCGTGAAAATCGGTCGAGTGATTTCAGTGATGGCTTCGAATGAAGAAATAGTGCCCCAACAAATTTTGGGCACTCACTTTGAAAACCCAAACGCTTCTCATCGATGGATCGGAATCGCACATTCAACCGTATCTCATGTGATCAAAACGTTCAAGGACCGTAAGACAACCAAGCGGAAAAATTTTAGTGGCAAAAAACGTGGCACATCAAATCCGGAGAAGGCCAGGATGGTATTGAACCAATTTAAGCGTTATCCCAACATTTCGATCAGGGATGTTGCGAAAAAGGCGAAAGTTTCAGTTTGTTTTGTGCAGAAAACAATAAAACGTTCTGGATTACATGTGTACAAGGTCCAGAAGGCACCGAGCCGGAGCGATAAACAGAACTCGATGGCCAAAACTCGTGCAAGAAAACTGTACAGGGAGTGGCTCACAAAACCGTTCTGCATTGTGATGGACGATGAGACCTACATTAAAGCCGACACCAAACAAATGCCAGGACAGGAACACTACGTCGCCACCTCTAAGTTGGCCGTTCCGAAGAGTGTACGGAAGAAGAAACTGTCGAAATTCGCCAAAAAATTCCTTGTCTGGCAAGCGATCTGCGGATGTGGCAAAATGAGTCAGCCCTTCATCACCTCTGGGACCGTCAACGGACAAATCTACAAGGACGAATGCCTCCAAAAACAACTTCTGCCCTTCTTGAGATCTCACGATGGCCCGACACTGTTTTGGCCGGATTTGGCATCTTGCCACTATGCCCGGCCCGTCTTAGACTGGTACAAAGATAATAATGTAGTTTTTGTACCAAAAGACGTCAACCCTCCACTCCGGAACTTCGCCCAATTGAAAATTTTTGGGCAATCATGAAGGCAAAGTTCGTTAAAACTCCAAAACTGATAGAAAATGAACTTGAACTAAAGAAAGTGTGGTTAAAAGTAAGTAAGCAAGTCGGTCATTTCCCAAAATTTGATGAAAGGGGTCTAGGCAAAGATGCGGACATTTGGGTTGAGAGAAGTGGTTCAATAAACCAATGATGTTAAAACTTAACCATTTAGTAGTACTTTATTTCCAGAAAGTTTGAAAAGAATCGTGCTCAAGGAAAATGACCTATTTTGTGTGTCCAAATTTCATCGAATACAGTCTTTAGCCTCTGCTTTTTTTTACGTATGATGTTGACTTCCTATCTTTGCAAGCCACATGTCGAACAGAAACAATGGGATTTTTCTCAATAATGCCAACCACCTTCTTATCCATTTGTCGGGAGCATACTTTTCGATTCGTCCAACTTCCAACCTTCTGATCTACAGTCAAGTGCTGGTCAAATGATGTTCAAACACAAAACACGGTACTTTTCAATAGTTTTAGCTTCTTGAAAAGATCGCGTACCGATAAATTTGGAGTTTGCTGCCGTTCGTACAAAATGCTTTTGCGCACTTCCACTTGATTCGACACCATTTTTCTGAACATAACAAGAATGTGAACATGTTGTACCAAGAAATAAAGTGGAGAGTTTTAGCTGTCATGAAAGTGAAACGTTTCAGTGATCCGTGAAATAATTCAAAATCTACACTAAAAGAAAAGTGTCCGAAATTTAACGTTGACAGGCTTTAATGTACGGTCGGGATCAAGTGAAACGATCGCGATCGGTTGTTTTGCATGTGTTTCTTGTGCGGTGTGTTGTTCATAGTTGTAACAAATTAGATCTCATTTGTTTTATATAGGGTGGGCATCAAATAATGCCTAATGGGCCCTCCCTTAGCTCAGTCGGTTAAGGCGCAGCTACAAAGCAACGCCATGCTGGAGGTGGCTGGGTTCGATTCCCGGTCTGGTCTAGGAATTTTTCGTAAAGGAACACTTCTCGACTCCCTGGGCATAGTGTATGATTGTACTGGCCACATAATCATACTAATGCAAAAATGGTACTTGGCATCGAAAGTTCTTAATTAATATCTGTGGAAGTGCATTTAGAACATTAAGTTGAGAGCAAATAATAAGCTAATTGTGAAAACAATAAGCTTGAAATGCTAAATAAGAAGAATCAAATAATGTCTCCAAATTAGGAATATCCCATTTGAATTTAAGAACTGGCATAACTAACATTACTTTTTCCAAATATTAAATTATCTTAGTACCTAAGAAATACAATTAAACGATCTGGAGAAAATCAGTAAGGTCTGGACGAATAACAAAAGAAAACATTGAAATGAAAAATTAAGGATGTTCCTTGGATGGTCAATCATAAAAATAAACAGAAGATCGGTATTTCTCAACATTACCATTGTCATGAACTTAAAAAAAAAAGAAGAACTTTCTTGCTGCTTAAAAAAAAGAAGCGAAAAAGCAAATGCTCCAAAGAAACTTGCACTCAATTGAACAAAAATCATAGTACAAGTTCAGGGTTAGTGCGCAAGCAGCTTCAAAAATTCTTAAAAGTTTTTTGAGAGCTCTAATCAAGAAAACTGCAATGGTTAATATTTCAAAACGTTTTTTAAGTCCGCTTATTAAAATAGATCACATGACTATAGTAATAACATTGCAATCTTTTGTTCAGGGTCTGAACATGAATAAAAATAGAAATTACTAATCTGAGAAAAGAACGAAGTAACAGAAATTAAAACGTACATGAGACTGAAGTCTAAAGCAAGTAGCCTTGGGCTTGTCATTAATGCGTCAAAAACAAAATACATAAGAAAAAGAGAGATCGACGATGATAAACTCGAGGCAGTAGACAAATTCGTATATCTGGGGTCATTGGGTGCCCATCGATAACGACACCACCAAAGAGATACAAAGGCACATTATAGCTGTCAATCGTCCCTACTTTGAATTCCGAAGGACGCTAAGATCGAACAAAGCTCGCCGAACTACAAAGTTGCTAGTCGAGGACCAGCGTGCCTTTGGGGTCTTTGAACGGATGGTGTTGCGTACGATCTATGGTGGAGTGTAGATGATGGAAGACGGAACTACACTACAGGCAAATGAACCACGAATTACAACAGTTGCTGGGAGAACATCTCACCGTTCACACCGCAAAAATCGATCGAGAACGAGCTGGGCATGTCGTAAGGATGTTGGACGACAGCCCAGTTTAAATGATTCTCGATAACGATCCGACGGGCACAAGAGGAAGAGACGTGCAACGAACAAGGTGGATCGATTAAGTAGAAGGTGACCTGCGGACCCTTCGCAGACTGCGAGGCTGACGAAGTGCAGCCATGGACCGAACAGAATGGAGACAACTTCTGTGTAAGGCAGAGAGCACCCCGGCCTTAGTCTGATTGATAAGGTAAGTACTTCCAAGGTCCTTTGATTGATGTTTGTGCATATACCACTGATATTTTTCAAAACAGAGAAGCCACCACGGGCGATCAATCGTTCTCAAGTTGATACCAAAAAGGTGTTATATCAGTATTCCTACCCGAGCAGGAGACAACAACATATGAATACCTTATTTTGATCTTGATAACTGACCCTGGTAATAAAGAGCTCGGATGAAGAGGTAAAATACCTATACAAAATACCTTAGAATTGCAAGCAAAATATCCCTCGAATAACAAAACTTGTTATTTCGGATACCTGGGAATACCTGAGAGGTACTATTTTGGTATTGTCATACCTCCATTTGGTATTCGCATAATATTGTGGGAACAATGTTATGGTATTATCCTCAGGCATTTTACCTCTTAATCTGAGCTCTTAAAAACCAAGGCCAGCTATCAAGTTATTCGTTCCTACTTGGGTAGTCTAGCCTAGTCGGTAAAGGCATTGTCATAACAAAATAAAGGCAGCAATAACTGCGGCAGTGCATCAGGCTCACTAAACTGAAATTTAGTGACACCATCGCTACAGCAGGAACTGAAAATTTATCTGAAATAGTCCAACTTGAGACATAAAACAGTAAATATCAGTCGAATGGGAACTGATTAATTTCCAAACGTAACCATCTTTGAAAGCATCTAAATTCAGTGTGAATCGTAGGATTATTACCGGAGATTCATCAAAACAAAATATTATCAATGCGCGATTTCTCACTCCTGCGTTGCAACAGCCAAAATGACTAGGCCTGACTGCCTCTTCATTAAGTTTCCACCTTGACTTGGTGGTCATAATACGCATATGCATAAGCGCCTCCACACATAATCGACCTGCAACCTTCCTGTACCAGCCCGCACTGCCTAGCATTGCAATTGACGATTGCTCAAAGTTATCCACATGTTAGCATCAAAGACCAAAGCTCTTCTTCAATTAATCTCTAATTATCAATCCAAACACTCGCTCCTTTTTGGCAAGCAACCGATTGGACGAGCGAACGGTTTGAAAGTGAACAGGTTCTCCACACACTCGCGAGGCGCTGGGAAGGTCAGCCAAGTAGGAATTTTCGTCGAGCCGCTCTTGACGGGCATCAAGCACACATCATCGGGCGGCTTTGGAATGCCCTGTAATTTCTCCACGTCGTCGTCGTCGTCGTCGTCGTCACCCGCACCCGCATAATCACTGGACGAGGCGACGTTGATTTGAGCTCATTTTTCATAGTGTTCATCATTAGCCGGAGTGGCCGTCTACGAATTAGCTGGTGATTGCCGGTGGTTGCCAATCATCACCCTCTCTGCTCGGTTGCGAAAGTCTGCGGGTCCAAATGTGGTCAGTTTGATCCTTCAGCGGCAGCTTCGACCGAGACAAGTTGAGAAATTTCAAACAGAACTTATTTCCATCCAATTAAAAATACTTTAAAACGACTCATTACTAGATGTACATTCGATTAATAATGCAATATCAAACCCACGCACCGAGGTAGTGGATACTGTATTTCCGTATCGTGGTCCTCAGGCTTTGGACAGCATTAGCTAGCGCTGCTGGTTCTTTCCGATTGAATAATTTAATTTATTTTTATTATTTTGCGTTTGCCAACCGCTGGCTGACTGGCCTATTGTAACGTCAATCCTCCTCCAGCAGAAGTGGGCACCACACATTGACTGGTGGTGGGCGGAAAATTATACGCAGGTACCTGGCTGCTTGTTGGGTTGATTTCTGTTCTCAAATGGGACACTACTTTGTATGTAAATTGGTTGAAGATGGAAGTCTTCCGACGCTCATTTGCTCATGATGTGGTCGTTGGCTGCGCGAAATTGCCGATATCTGAGTTTTCAATGCCTATTTACCTTTCGCAGATGAATCAAGAAGCAAGCAAACACAAAACCGAAATCACGCCAGCCAACGAGAGCGAGGTGTACAAACACATATTTATCTTTTAATTAAAACCCCCATTCGAGCGCGATTTTATCACACTGACTGAAACGCAAGAATCTAAATATCCATTTTTCCCAGCGAACAACTCCACTGGCACGAATCATCAACGCCATCACCATCGGAGGATCATTCAAACCATTCAAAGGCGCGCTATTATTAGTTTTAACGGTTATCCATAGCTCTGGTTCCCGCTGGCTGACTTCGGTCGGCGCTGCGTCGTAGATCTGGCCATTTACGATTGGTCATTGTGGATGGTTATTTGGTTGTTTTCACGGAACGCCAAAAGAAAAGAATCTGACCGGATCGATCGACAGATTGATCTCTTCTGTGTTGCTCCTCCTTCCCCCTTCGAGTCAGTCGTTGCCTTTGGATCGCCTTTCGAAGCTAATCGGTTTCAATTCCTTCCCATTGACTTGTTTTTTTTTTGTTGTTATCCAGTTGTATGCAGCTTTACTTGACTCGCTGCTGATTTAAAGTTCAAATTAATTCCATTTTTCCCAAAAGTAGCTGGGACAGCATTGGATTTTCCTCCCATTTGTCAGAACAAGACACCGATGCGATTCCCGGCCGGTTTTTGGTAACAAGTTTCACTAAGCACTGCCAACTAATCGTACAAAATTGTGACTGCCTGCGATGGCTAAGCTAAATTTAGAAACTCAATTTGCACTGCCAATTTTTAACGCATTTTCAGTGTATTTATGTTTGTGTGTGCTCCCTAGGGTGCCAAACTGCGTTCGTTATTCCCTCTTGGAGATGCATTACACAGTGACCTAGTTTCTGAAGTTGCTGTCGAATATGGCATGTACATCGTTAAATATTGGCATGGGTTTAGTTAAGATTCGTCTTGTTTTGGTAAGTGGTGCAGAATAAACTACAGCTTCGTTTTTATCATTCATTTTGGTTCTACAGGTGTTTCACCTTAATATTATTAACTTATTAATTTGCAAAAAATCCGTCTTTAACCAATTGTCTTGAGATTTTTGGACCATCAAATAAAACATCTTTGCTGTACTTGCGCTCCTAATTCAAATGCCTTTACTTTACTCTTAAGAGCCTCCATGAGATTTTGTACAACCGACAAGATTTGTACATTGGCCCATGTTTTTCTTCAAATCTTGATCTGTTTTGACTGTATTAGGATGTCTGCGTAATTGTTGCTTCATAACAGGTAAATATTTTTCGGTTGGTCTCAACTATGGAGTGTTTGGAGAAATTAGGTTCTCAGGAACGAGTTGACTTTACATTCCTCACATCATTCGAGCACTAGTTTTGAGTAGTGCAATAACGACCTCACGGAAGGCGGGAGAACTTTTTGTAGACATTGCTTTACGTACACTTGGTCATTCATGGTTGAAGTCGTCAGGAATTCGCATCCCGCGCGCTTGCCGAATTATGAATTACTTAGCTAATTTCGAGATTTTTTGCTTTTATTCAGAGTAGAACTGATGATCTGGAATCTGCTGGTAGTCCACCTTTATGAAGGTGTCATCGTCCATTTCGCAACAGGGTTTCTTTGACAGTATTTTCGTATCAAGCTTGTGATTTTGCTGCCACATTCTACTGGTCGTTACGATTTGGTGCTTTCTGGGCTTTAAATGTAGTCCAGCCCGATTATTGACCTTTTGCCCAAAACTTTTGATGAAGGTTACCATTTCAGCAATATTCCGGACAGAAGCGTTTGGTTTGCGCCTGAAATCTTTAACTACCCACCTGTCGTCTTAAGCGCCCCTGTCTACTTCCTTTTTTACGACCGTTAGTCAGACGTTATATGAGACGTTTAATAATACGGGAAAGAGTAGAGTTTACGATTCCAAATTGTTTTCCTATGGTACACATTTAGAAATTATTAATTTTACACGAGACGTAATTCATCTTCTATAAAAATCTGAGAACGTAAACAAAGATTTCCCGTAAAATTGTGTTTCCCGAAACCGAAACATACACAGATAAAAAGAAACATTGAATTTTCTGCGTTATCTAATGCACATAAAGGGAATGCTAGATTTGGCAGAAAATAATGGGATATTTCATGTAAAGTTAAGCCAAATAACGCCTGAATCTAGCCAGTTGTATGGAAGATTGCAAACATTGTTGTATGGCGCATGAAAGATTGCAAACAATTTCGTTGTTTACGCCTCCTTTGGCTTGGAATTAAACGAAGGGAAATTTTACACGCTTGTTAAAATTAATTATTTCTTTCTGTGTACCGCCACAAAATCTTCTTTTTTCTTTTTTTTAATTTCCCCCCAAACATTTTTTCCCTTTTTTAAAACCCCCCAAAAACCCCCCATTTTTTTCTCTTCCACTTTTTCTCCCCCACAACAATAAAATCTCCAAAATAAAAAAAACACAAACAACACAAAATATCCTAAGTTTTAAAACATTTTACCCTGAAGGCAAAAAATGTATTGCAATGTGTATGCGTTGCAAGTTCAAAGTGACCAACTTTTATGAATCAAACTATACTGAAAAGAATAATGAATTTTAACAGCCGCGTAAAATTTCCCCTCGTTTAATTCCAACCCAAACGTAAACAACGAAATTGTATGCAATCTTTCATACAACAGGCTAGATTCAGGCGTTATCTTGCTTAAATTTACATGAAATGTCCCATTATTTTCTGCCATATCTAGCATTCCCTTTATGTGCAGTAGATAACGCAGAAAATTCGACGTTTCTTTTTATCTGTGTACAGGAATAGTGTTCATGATTTCACTATGCATAAGTCAAGCATGTGTTTCAAACTATGAAAATCCTATTTGAGTAAATTTAATGATAATCTACGGCTGACAAATAATTCATGGTAAATGAAATAGCAGAATAAATAGGTGTTCTGTTGAAGAAGCCGATTTGTGCCTGAGTAAGCCCTTATTCAGCATTCAATGTTCATTGGAGCGCTTATTGTATTTCGATGGGACTAAGTTTATCCGGCTGAAAACTATGAAAATCCACTGGCTTTTAATTTATTTCAAAGGAAATGTGGAATCAGGAATGTTACAGCTTTGACCATATCTGAACAGTTAATGACATTTGAATGGCTTTGTTGGCACTTTGGCATTGTTATCGCTCCTTTGTGGGTCATAAATGGCGCTGTTTATTTCGTAATTAGTGCGGTGAGATTGTGGCTGCAGCAGGGGAGAGATTGTTACGTATGGCTCTAGGCCGGGCGAAAGAAAACTGATTTTTCCTAAAATCTCGGGGCAATCAACTTGGAGTTCTGCAGAATGTCGGAAATTAAAAGTCATTCTCTCAAATTAAATTAAATTCTCTCAATTCCAGTTTGGAAGTATCCAAATAGTCGAACAGTTCTCCAACTTCGAACGAACCAGTGCACAGTAGAGTGCCTTTAAGCTGTAAATGTCTGTGAACTCTTTAGTTAGTCGAAAATAAAGCCTAGCGATTTTTAGGCTTTTTTCACTACGAATGACGAGTATTGCTTGAACGCCAATTGAGATTCAAGAATAACTCCCAAGATCCTTGAATTGATCCACTATTTAAAAAACTACTCCAGCAAAGGAATAATTACACTTTGTGAGAGGCTCCAGCAGCGTGTTTTCGGTTGAAATAGATCGGTCCAAGTCGACTGTCAAGCATTCTTATAGGTTGCCTTGTCTTTTCGATCAACAGACTACCATCACACTTTGTGCGTCCGCCCAACAGATTTTGTTGTTGTTGGTTTAAATCGGTACAAATCAGCTCTCGGGCGTCATAAACAACCTTGCCAATGCATATCCTCCATTACAGTTTGTCAGAGGCATCCTTTCTGTTGATGTAAATCGGTCCAAATCGACTCTCAAACGTCATTAAAAAACGTGTCTTCCCAGTGAAAATCCACCATCACACTTTGTGAGTCGCC
Organism: Aedes koreicus; assembly: GCA_024533555.2. Lineage (NCBI taxonomy): Eukaryota > Metazoa > Arthropoda > Insecta > Diptera > Culicidae > Aedes > Aedes koreicus. Next base: position 70,072 of record JAHHFK020001540.1, on the reverse strand, counting down.
CCTACAGCATGCTTATCGTTCCTTTGAATCGATTCAATGCGGCTGTTAAGCGTAATTAAAAATATTGTTTTCCCAATTAAATTAACCATCATCGCACTTTGTGAGTGACCTCAATAGCATCATAACCGTTGGTGTAAATCGGAGCTTATATTTAAATTTAAATTTGTGCATCTCCTATCAAACCAACTAAATGGAGAGTAATCTGAGTACAAAGCTATACAAGAATTCAGCGTACAGTTTGCCAAAAGGAACCCTGCTGCCAACCAAACCCTTTTATCCGACATTCCAGTGACTTATCGTGGAAGTGCAGAGCATTTTTGGCTTTCAACACAGCGAGTATCATGTCAACACATTCCTACCCTTTCCTGATTTGCTCTTCAATCGCGCTAGGTCAGCGCCCGTAATGCCATAGTTAAGGATCACCAGCTTTTACATATTGATGATGTTTGCTAGTCCCAAGAATCATATTGGTTGTCTGTGTCAATTAATACAGCGGCTGCTTCGGCGGAAAATATAAATCATTGAGAAGGAAGACGGTAATCATGGCACAATCCTGTCCCAGATACGCGGATTCCTACTTTGCCTCGCTCGACTGAACCGTCAGTATAACGGATGCAGTGTCTATTGAAGCTTCGGTTGCAGAGTTCATTGAACAGCTTTGAGACAGTAATATGAGTAAAACCCACCCTGAAAGTCTTTTGGAACTTATTATCGAATCGAACATCTGACTTGTTCCAAGTCCTGGCTCCAGACCAGAGGACCCTCGGGGGAGCTCCTGGTTCACAAGTCTAAAGAGGAGGTGCTCAACTCGCCAAGTAGCAGCAATCCGCTATCAGAATCGGCTGTCTTCTATAGGAATCCAATGCATTGGTTCTCTTGCAAATGGTGGCAGCGATGTAAAATGGAAAGCAAGGTTGCCAGCTTCCATGCATGCAGCAACTAAAGAAATCGACGGGAAGAGTCCGGATATTGTTCGGATGGAGGAATGGCATGTGGGGTTGCTCTAGCCAATGAGATTCGTGCGATGCCGATTACGGAAGCGACGCGATGTGTCACAGTCAGTGAATCCAAACTCGCGAATGCATGAATGATAAAGACATTGTCCTAACTTTTCAATGTTGGGACAAAAAATAACGTATCTTTATCATTGTTGCAAACTCAACACAAAAATGATAAATTCCATGGCAGCAGAATCAAGATTATAATATTTCAGCGCCAACATTTGATTAGGGCGAATCTGCTTTTGTAAACAAACACTTTGTCTGCTAATTTATCGGAAGTTGAATACAATTCCTTCAAATTGAATACATCAGCGGATAGAAATAAAGCTCCTCTTCCTTAAAGAGTGCTTAATTTGTATAAGTGACCTTTTGTTCAAGAGAAAATGACTACGAAAGCCATTGTTTACAAAAGCAGATACGCCCTAATCTAATGTTGGCGCTGGTTTCATAACGTCGGATTATCAAGACATAGCGATGTAGGTATATTGCTTTGCATACAAATAGATAAATTCAATCATGTTACATGTTGCATCTACGGAAAAGAGACAATGTTTGGTGTTATACCTCTTTTGTGTATGTGTGTGTGTGTGTGTGTGTGTGTGTGTGTGTGTGTGTGTGTGTGTTTTTGTGTAAAGAAATGAATAAGCTCACGTTTCTCGGCAACCGCTGGACCGAATTGGACGAACAAGCGCCAAATGGAAGGTCCCGTTGAATGTTTTTAAAATCGGTCAAGAGGGTTCCAGAGATATGGCTGGAACAAGTTCCGGTGGGTATGGGGAGCTTTTGAAGGTATTATCTAAAACGTTTCATATTTATCATGCGACGCCTCAAATCGCATGAGGGTTCGATAACAAAATCAATGGTAGTCATACTGAGTGCCCAGGAGAAAACTGGCCACATCCGGGCATGTTCAGGGTACCCCCGGTGAAGTGGCCAGTGATTGATTTGGACCACAGCACACCATGCAACACCTCAAATCACATTAGAGTTCAAAAGTAAAGGCGATAGTGGAGGCATCAAGTGCCTAAAACCTTATTGGCATGTTCTGGGTACCTCCGGGGAAGAGGCCAGTTTTTTTACCAAAACATGTCACGCAACACCCCAAATCACATGCGAAATCCAAAATAAGTGCAATAGTCGTAGCATTAAGTGTCAAGAACTACATTGGCCACATCTGAACATGATCCGGGTACCCCCTATGAACTGTCCAGTTTTCGCCGTTTGTTGCAGTCTAGTTGTTACCAATATAGTCGACATAGTTCCTTAAATCAAAGTTTTCCGGAATATTGTCCTACCATATCTCCAGAACTGGTTCACCCATTCCAGAAATATTAAATTGGCTCTACGGAAGCATAATACCTTTCATTTGACAGTTGTTGCGTCTTATTCTGTCAAGTGGTTACCAAGATATACGACTTAGTTCTTGAAGTCCGTGTTTTTCGGAACTTCTTTTGGCCATGTCTCCGAAAACAGGTAACCAATTCCAGAAAAATCTAATAAAATTCTATGGGACCACAATACACAATACCTATCCTTTGGTGGTCAAATTCTCTGAAGTCGGACCGCTGGTTCCTGTTTCTCAGCAAGTTAGTTCCACAGGTAAGTTCCCAAAATCCATAAATTCCGAGTATTTTTGGAAATTGTTTCCGGATGTCCGAATCCTAAACAATTCAATAGCATTCAATGAGACCATGATACCTTTTATTTGGCGCTCAATTCAGTTGAGTGGTTGCTAAGAAACCTGAATAAGTTCCCAAAATCCGTGCATTTTCGGAACTTGTTCCGTCAATATCTCCTAACCGAGAAATCCGATGTCAAAACCATTCACAAGCGTTCAATGTAACCGTAATACCTTTCATTTGGTGGTTGTAGCGCTCAATTCGATTGAGTTGTTGCTGAGAAACGGCTTACTTGATTTCGTCAAATACATACACAAACATAAACATACATAGACACTCAGACATACACAAACACAAGCATTTCATGATCTCGTAGAGCTGTGTTGAATGGTATATGACACTATAGTTCTAACTATAGGTGTAACTTTTTTTTTCAGCTATAAAAAGTTACGATATTGACTCAACCGTGATGATTGAATCTTCTGGAAGGTCAACAAACATTATGAGACAATCTGGGAGGTTCTAGGTCGTCCACACTGTTTTTGAGTTCAGAATTAAGGGGTCTACAGTAGTAATTGTATTTTTTTAGGCATTCACGTATGTAACATGGTTGAAAACATATAATAACTTTGTATAGCCGAAAAAGCTACAATTATAATTATAGATCCTACGTTCAGTACTCCAGGACAGGTTGGATGACTTAGAATATCCCAGATTATCTCATAATGTCGGTTGCTCTTCCATAAGATCCAATGAACAGATTTGAATACATACCGTACATTTGTACTTCTGAAGAAGCTACAGTCTCAATTGTAGATACTAAGGTCTGTATCCACATTAATCCGGACACCTTCAAATCATTGTAACTTTTGAAATATTGCACGTAGGAATGAAAATTTTTACTGTGGTATAGCTGAGAGTCAATGATGAAAAATACTTTGATTGATGTTTACATTTCATGTTTAGTATTCAAGATGGCGACGAAAGAAAAACAAGTGCGCGAGCGAATTTTGTACGGGCGTACGGCAAATCCTGACTTGTCAATACGGGACCTTGCAAAAACATTGGATTTGCCTAAATCCACTGTTCACGATGTGCTCAAATCATTTTCGAACGTTTGACGGTAGAGAGGAAACCGAGAAGTGACAAAAACATTGGACGCGCTGATCCTGTCATGGACCGAAAGGTGAAAAGGATATTAAAGAAAAACCCAAATCTCTCCATTCGAACGGTGGCTCGTAAAATAGGGATGTCGCCTGGTTTTGTCCAGAAATCAAAACAACGTTTGGGACTTAAGTCGTATAAAGTAAAAACAGTTCCAAATCGCAGCGACAAACAGAACTTGGCAGCAAAATCACGGGCTCGACGTTTGTACTGCGAATATATGATGAATTTTTCATGCGTTGTTATAGACGATGAAACTTATGTCCTGGAGGATTTCAAGCAGCTTCCAGGGCTGGCTTTTTATTCTGCTATGGCCAGAAATGCTACAGCTGAGCATTTCAGAACGAAGAAGGCATCGAAATTTCCCAAAAAATGCCTTGTGTGGCAAGCAATTTGCACGTGCAGCAAAAAGAGTAAATCTGTCGTCACTACAGGCACAATCAACAAGGAGATCTATCAGAAAGAGTGTCTGCAGAAGCGATTGCTACCCTTTATCAAAAGTCACAAAGAAAAACCTTTGTTCTGGCCCGATTTGGCATCATGCCACTATGCTAAAACTGTGATGGAGTGGTACCAAGCAAATCAAGTGAACATTGTACCAAAAACCTCAAACCCGCCGAAATGGCCCAGAGCTACGACCAATCGAGAGATATTGGGCTCTGATGAAGCGGAAGCTTTCTGGAAAAAAAAACAAGGAAGCAAAGACATTAAACACTTCCAGCAAATTTGGACAAAGACGGCTTCTACGATTTCTGAAGAGTCTGTACAAACCCTAATGGACGAAGATAAGCACAAAGTTCGAAAATTTTATGCAAATACCGAATAACTTTGTTTTGTCTTCACGAATTGTTAAAACACATCCCATGAATCTAAAATAAACAACTAGGACGGAAATATAATGCGAAATTTATGTTTTATTCATGTTTTGAGGTGTCCGGATTATTGCGGATACAGACCTTAAGTAATGAACTAATGAACAGTCTGGTATGACCCAGAACATCCCACCTCTGACCTGTGACCTCTTAGAAGATCCATTGAAGGTGGTGAAATACATATCGTTAATTTGTCTAGCCGTAAAATTATAGTTACAACTGTAAATCCCAAGTTCTGAGCCCAGGACTGTTAGGATCACCAAGAACATCCCAGATTATCTCATAATGTCAGTTGACCTTCCAGGAGACTCAATGAACATGGTTGAATACATATCGTAGATTATTATAGCTGTGAATACATATCGTAGATTAGTATAGCTGTGTCGGTTGACCTTTCAAAAGATTCGATGAACTTTATTGAATACATACAATAGTTACAACTGTAGATCCAAAGTTATGAACTCAAGGATGCTTTGGATTACCTAGAACATCCCAGATTATCTCAAAATGCCTGCTGACCTTCCAAAAGATTCAGTGAACATGGTTGAATACGTGTCGTAACTTTGTATTGCCGAAAAAGCTACAGTTACAACTGTAGATCCTAATTTCGGAACTCCAGGACAGTTTGGACGAACTAGAACATCCCAGGTTATCTCATAATATCTGTTGATCTTCCAGAAAACTAAATGAACATGGTTGAATAGATATCGTAACTTAGCATAATCGGAAAAGCTATAGTTAAAACTGTAGATCCTGAGTTCCTTCATCATGTTCAGGATGTTCTGGGTTGATAGATAAGTCGATTTGCAACAAGTTGGCCCGAGATAGTGTTCGTTTTTGTTCAGTATGTGATGTTATACAGGCATTTTGCTTCAGGTGGAAGTCTACTCACAACAAATCTTATAATTACTCAGATCAGTAATTTGTTTGACTGCAACAACTGATTGTCGTTTTTGTTCATGTTGCTGATAAAGCAATGTTGCTATCAGTAGTGTGTTCCAATAATGATAAAACATTTTTTTGTCACTGTTACGTGGAAATAAGGTCGTTACAACACATGTGCGAATCACATCCATATCCGGTTGTAGGCCTTGGCTAGGTCCAGAGAAGTGACTTTGATATGTCTCTCACCTTTACTAGCATTATTCAGCACTTGGTCGAGGCTATTGAGGCATGTATTTGTGTACAAACCTGGCCGGATGGCATGTTGCAGATTGTGGACCTATGACATTGAGGCAGCTGATGAGCCGACGATTGACCGTCCTCTCCATTAACCGCAACAAGTTAGGGAAATAGGTCGATAATCCATTGTTGACTGACAACTAAGTTGTGTTTCCAGGACCACGGGAATGTGTTCGGGGTCCAATGGTGGTTCAGAGGCTTTAGTAAGGTGACTCTTCCAGCGCTGGGCAGGTTACTTACTTCCGCTTTCGCCGGTCCATTATCCCCTGAGGGCCGTACCTGCGCCATAATGTTTCGCGTTTAGGGCTGCTTGTCTCCAGTTTCCCGAGCGTCCTTCACTTCCACTTTCCTTGCTCTACTTGGCTTAACCATCTAGCTCCGCTTGATCAATCAGTTATTTTTTTAATTAGTTCATTTATTTGTGAGGCTCAAACGTGTTCAAAGTGGGGGCCAATATTCCATATTGTTATTTACAATGCTTTGCTTTTTGATGTTAGTAAGTGGAGTGCCAATTACTTGTGGCTGGCTCGAGGTTGATGGGTCAAATTATAGCCTCTTTCAGGAGCTTGACGCAGATGGGTGACCAATAGCTTGCTGGGCAGGTACAAGTAGCATGAGGATAGTATAACCGTTCTCGTCTATAATCACCCATAACTCTTCAAGATCAATAGTATCGTATGCAGCCTTGAAATTGATTAAGTCGTAGAAACTTGATATTCGCGACAGTTTTGGAGGATCCCCCGCAACTTAAAGATTTGATCTGTTCCGCAGGTTCCGTAGTAGAGGGTATCCGATGTCGTCAGGACCCGCTGAGTGTCCCTTGACACGGTGAAGGTAACTGTCTTTCGTTTCATTCTTTTGGTTGGATTCGAGTGGAGAATTGTCATGTGGAATGGATATGTTAGGAGGGCTATTGTTCGGTGGAAGTCGTCCAGGTAACTAGATAATGAAATACTTGCCCAAAGAGTTGGCTACCGACACGGGATCGGCGATGGAGCAACCATTGATTTTTAGTGTAATTTCTTGCTGTTACCATCCTCCAATCTGAGTAAAATATTTTTATGAATTCAACGAGTTTTTATTGTCATCCAAGAACCTTCTGAATATCTTAACTTTTATAATCGTTATCATATATATGTTGATGGCTTATGGAGTCGGTTCATATTTCTAGGAGGTTCAATGATCGAAGTAAAAATATCCCAAGCAGCACACAATGATAAAAAAAAGGTTGCAGCTACTTGATTGTGACTTAATTGAGTCACAAAGCAGGCCCCGGAACTGGTTTGTAACAAGTGTACTACTAGGGAATATTAAAGTTTTAATGGGTACTAACGCCCCTAGCGTAGTCGGCAAACGTGTCAAGTTTCCAATCCGGAAGACAAGGGTTCGATTTCCGATTCAGTGAAATTCGTTTGACACAGTATTTGATTGGATACTTTGGAAACGCTTTGAATGTGCTTCAAATAAAACTTAAATGAGTGGCAGGCAAAGTGCTATAATAGTCGTCCCCAAAAAAGAGATAGAAAATTACCATAAAGAAATTAAACTATTACCAGTTGATGAACATCCGGAAGGAAGATTAAATGCAGACATTGAAAATTACCACAGAAACACTAAAATGCTCATTAATTTGTTGAAATTTTTTAAATTTTCCAAACATAAGTTTGTTCCAAGCAATAAAAAAAACCCTAGTGCAATAAAACATTCAGTTGATTTAAAACAAAATTATTTTAATAAATCGAAAACTTCCATTGAAAAAAATCCATGAGGAGATTTTTTCAGTTTAATTGCAATTTTGCATTTTTTATTTTTATTTTTAATCATTATATTATGGAAAGTTTCAATTAAGTTATGAGCATCTTAGTTTTCATATGGTCATTCTAAAGCTCTACACTACTACCACCCCTATTTATCGAATGGCAATATAAAAATGTAATGGAAATTTTCATTTTCTCTATGATTTGGTTATATTTTACACAGATAAAAAGAAACATTGAATTTTCTGCGTTATCTAATGCACACAAAGGGAATGCTAGATTTGGCAGACAATAATGGGATGTTTCATGTAAATTTAAGCCAGATAGCGCCTGAATCTAGCTTGTTGTATGAAAGACTGCAAACATTGTTGTATTGTGCATGAAAGATTGCAAACAATTTCGTTGTTTACGCCTCCTTTGGCTTGGAATTAAACGAAGGGAAATTTTACGCGCCTGTTAATATTCATTATTTTTTTCTGTGTAGTCAGCAGGGCAAACCGCGTAGAAAAATATACCACGTATCATAAAATTTCATCTTATCATACAAGAACTCCCTAGAGTGAGGCCGTAAGATCTACAAGCGTACCCAAAGAAGTTATTTATGGATTCGGTTCGTACTTCTGGAGGTTCGAAGATCTACATAAAATAATACTGAGTTGAATGGATGTTCATTGTCTTCCTAAAACTCCCTTGAGTTGATTCCTAAATTCTACAAGCGAAGTCAGAGATTTGTTGGTCCTTTATGAATTCGGTTCATATTCTCATTAATTCCAAAATTAGATTGAGTAATATTTTGGGTTCAATAAATCTTCATTTTCATCCAAGAACTCCCTGAAGTTAATATCTTATGTTTAACAAGCGTAAACAGGAATATCTTGGTAGCAAATGAATTCGGTTCAGACTCTGGACTGTGCAATGACCACATTATATAAAAGGTATAGATTATAACCACTCGTCACCGATAAATCCGAAGCCTTCCTGAAACATTTAGAACCAGGAGAACAGTTTAGTCAAATCAATCTCCGGTCTCACAAAATAGACACAAAATGCGAGCATTACCTCACCGAAAAAGCTCTTCCAAAGGTAACAGGAAAACACAAAGTTACACAAAATCCCCCGCCATGGGCATCTATGTAATCAACTCGACGTCTTTGCCACCAGCCGCAACCCTCAGCCCCAACATCACCATCGTTTCGAATCGTTTTTTTTTTGCGGACAATAGCGCCTCTGGCTTAGCCACCGCCACCACCACCACAACAGCCTCGGTCAACCCATCGCGTCGCAAATGCCACCGTTCGGTTGCATTTCCCCTGCAACCCGTCGGTGCAGTACGATTTGAACCGGCTCCGCTGGCTTGTTTCGGCAGAATTCTAACGAATTTCCGAAATTCCACGCATTTCCACCGACCGCACAATAGGAAAACGGGACAAAGATCTAACATGTGGCCCCCGGCTCCTGGCGTTCGTTCGATCCGTTCCATTCCTCGCCTCTACACACTTCATTCGAGCTCCCTCCTGTTCGCTGCCCGACCGAGAAAGCCAGGTAGTGACCAGGTCAAACCGGCCAAATGTTTGCGTTTATAAAAATTTGATTTTATTTCGATTCAACTCGTGCGGGGCTTCGTCGGTATGTTATCTTCCAGAGGAGATTTTCGCTTTCGCCATAAGGCATTCGAGGGCTGCCGGAGCCGCCAAGAAGTTCCCCCTTTACGACTCCCGTAATGGGCTTTGAACTTTTATTTTCCGATTTGGCGCTGCTGTTTGTTGTGGACATTACACGCGGTTACGCCGAAATTGTCATGTGTGTGCTTTCTTCGCTATACAAATGAGCTCCGGTGGGAGAGAAGACACATAAAGGGTATCTCCTGCTGTTCGGTTTTTTATTTTTTGCTCATTTGGAAGTCCGGGCGGCGGTCCAGGTTGATCGGAATGAGGGCGCGTGTATCTTGTCATTGGTGTGTCGTCGTAATGTCGGCTTAAATTGGGCGAGTGCAAATACTTTGCTTTTGGCAAGTTCACGAGAGCACACGCCGGCTATTATCCGGGAATTTGGAAGGGATTATTTATTCGGAGAGTTGGTCATTAGTGGACAATGTGTGGTTGACGTAAGGGTCTTAGGGGGGGAATGCATTGTAAGCTTTGTTGGATCTGTAACAGAGCTTGATGGGATTGAACTTAAAATGAAGGTTACTAGAACCCAAAATTGTTAACATCATGGCCGATTTACAACGCCACTACGAATTTTTCAAGGTACAAATATTGGAAACTTCAAAGATTTCACACGCCAAATTTTAATCACGATTTTAACTGCGCTGCAGCGCACAAGTGATTAAATTTATGCGGTTCTTTTTTTTTTGTTCAAGGTTGTTTTTTCATTGGGCAATTTTGACACTTCTTAAGAACCAATCAGTGGGAATCTCTACTGATTGAACCACTGTTCTTGCGGCCCTCAGATCACAAACTCTTAGACTCGTCCCTCCCGGAACGACCATCGCCAGGATTCTCGGCCACTGTGGGAATCCGGTAAATATTAAGGCCGACCGCCTGGCTGATATAGGTAGACAAGGTAGCCTCTAAGCTCCATCTAAACCGAAATCACTGTTGCAAACAACTTAGCAACATAATCATCAAGGACCTCTCAACCAGATTTAGTGCACACTGAAAATTTATTTTCGTTAATTAGCATTCAATCGTTTCGTAAACATGAATTTTGTAAATAGAACAAATGTCTCGAAAATTGTATGCAACATTCATATTGCTTGTCATCTGGTGAAATGCTATCATAACACCGATTTGTACAATGCACGAAATAAATTTCATGAAGACCAGCCAATCGCTGCTTCTCTTCTATCGTACCCGTACATATTGGTGCTGCTACTGGGGTGCGCGGGAATCATTGATGCACAGAAGTTTTTTTTAACGACGGTAATGGTACCGCGTAAAAAAAAACCACGTTATTTCAAAAAACAACGTGAAAAAACCGCGTTATGTCAAAAGACGACGTAAAACATACCGCGTTATTTCAAAAAACGACGTAAAAAAAAAGTCAAGGAAATAAAAATTATATTTCATATTCATATTGAAAAAATATGGTCATAAAAATGTATTGGTGGTGGAAAAACATGGTTCCAGTAACATTGGCCACCGGGAATCTGCTACAAATGGATAGAGGTTGTTAAATCAATGTGTGAGCTAAACAGTCCAGAGTAGTTATAGTGAGTTTTCGTCTTCGGCAAAATTTCTCAATGTGTCATTCGTCGTCTTTTGACATTATCACATTAGTTCCACATCATGCCACAGAGATGGCACTGCAGTCTATCTTTTCTAAATCAAGCGCTAGAGATTTGCCGTCTTCGACATAGTTCCTCAGTATGTCTTTCGTCGTCTTTTGATATTATCATATCTGTTTCAAATCATGCCGCAGAGATGGCGCTGCAGTCTATCATGAGGTGCTAGAGAAATGCCGTCTTAGGCTAACTTTCTCAGTATGTTGCTTGTCGTCTTTTGATATTATCATATCTGTTCCAAATAATGCCGCAGAGATGGCGCTGCAGTCTATCTTTTCCAAATGAGGCGCTAGAGAAATGCAGTCGCAGGGTAACTTTCTCAGTATGCCATTCGTCGTCTTTTGACGTTGTCATATTAGTTCTAAATTATGCAGCAAATATGGCAGCACCATCTCTGAGGTACGATAGGTGGATTTAGATTGCGGCGCCATATTTGCGGCGCAATTTGGAACTAATCTGATAATGTCAAGTGACTATATTTTAGATTCTCAACAACTTTACTGAGAACGGCAACTCTCTAAAGCTTCATTTGGAAAAGATGAAAAAAACGACGTAAAAAAGTCAAGGAAATAAAATGTATACTTCATATTCATATTATATGGAAAAAATATGAATCATAAAAAGGTATTGGTAGTGGAAAATCATGGTTCCAGTTACATTGGCCACCGGGAATCTGCTACAAATGGATAGAGGTTCAAATGGATAGAAGTTCAATGTGTGAATAAAACAGTCCAGAGTAGTTATAGAGAATTTTCGTCTTCGGCAAAATTTCTCAGTGTGTCGTTCGCCGTCTTTTGACATTATCATATTAGTTCCACATCATGACAGAGAGATGGCGCTGCAGTCTATCTATTCTAAACTAAGCGCTAGACATTTGCCGTCTTCGGCAAAGTTTCTCAGTATGTCATTCGTCGTCTTTTTATTTTATCATATCTGTTCCAAATCATGCCCCAGAGATGGCGCTGCAGTCTATCTTTTCCAAATAAGGTGCTAGAGAAATGCCGTCTTAGGCTAACTCCAGATATAACAAAATATTCGTAGCCCTTTTGTATTGTTTTCTTACAATGCAAGAATGTTCTTTCTGTGTTAACAAATGCTTCGTGCTTTTGATAGTTGCACGTGTGGCATTAAATACAAAAAAAAAATGTACAATCAATTTCGTTGCAGAAAATAGCGAATAGATTCAAAAGTCCTTCCTTCGAAGCATCCAGGCCTGATTGGACTTTGTCAAACACAAATAACGTGATACCAGACAGTTTTCATTTGCCAGCAATTAACTACGTATTATTACCTAAAACTTGGCTCAAAAACAAATTCCTTCAGGACCCCATTTAATGAGAGGGCCCTTACTGTTATTACCCTCCGCATGTATTTATTTATTTTAATGAGGTGAACTAGCCGAGACTAAAAAACTCAATAATAAAGATATATATCAATTTCTGAACCCATAAAAATGGAGATCGGATCCATAAATTGCCAATTTATCTAAGTGTACGCTTGAAACAAAGTAGAGCTCACTAAGTTTTTTGGATGACTGAGGGAGTACAATTATGATTGTACTATTTGTCTTCAGCTTCAAAACATATTTTTTCTCAGATCTATGAACCTCTAGAAATATAAAACGAATCCATAAACTACCAACGTATTTCTAGTTATGCTTGTTGATTGTATGACCTGAATTCCAGCGAGAAATTTGTCAGCTAGAACATCTGTTTTTCTTAATGTTATATAAGATTTATTTATGTTCTTTTACATTAATTGATGCACAGGAGATTGCATCATTTCACATCACATTTTCACGAAAACTTAAAGGTTTAAAGAGAATTATAATATACTAGCTGAACCCGGTGCGTGCGCTGCTACGCTTGCAACTAAATGAAGGAAAATTTAATATAACTGGCACGTTTATGGTTTTTTTTTCGAAATGAGTTTTTTTTTCTTGAATAAGCAGGGGTTCAAACTTCTATCAATACATGCTTCTTGCCCGAGAAATACACGTTTTGTGTTAAGGTAACCTGGATAATTCTAATTTTTGGAGGAAATTGGGTGTTTCATTTGTATGGAAGCCCTCCCTTCCAGAGGGGGTGGTTTCTCAAACCACCATACAATCATTGCCTTCACCCCCCACATGCCAAATTTGGTTCCATTTGCTCGATTAGTTCTCAAACCATCACATTGGGCTCATCGATTATAATAAAAAAATGAGTTTCATTTGTTTTAAGCCCCTTCCCCCTTTCTTCAGAAAGGGGAGGGGTCTTGAACTACCATAGAAACATTCTTGCCTTCAAAACCCCCCACATGCCAAATTTGATTCAATTTGCTTGATTAGTTTTCGGGTCATAATGAAATTTGTGTCTCATTTGTATGAGAGCGCCCCTTCCTGAGAGAGAGAAGGGATCTCAAACAATCATAAGAACCTTTCCCAGCCCCAAAAACCCCTTCATATAAATTTTCACGTTGGTCGGTTCAGAACTTTCCGGGTCTATAAGGGTCTGACAGACAGACAGACAGAAATTCATTTTTATGTATATAGAAATCTAGCCTCCAAAAACCCCCATATGCTAAAAGTGGTTTCATTTACTTGATTAGTTCTCGAGTTATGCAGAAATTTGCTTTTTATTTGTATGGGAGCCACCCCCTCCCCCCCTTCAAAATGGGGAGGAGTATTGAACTGCCATAGAAAAATTTCTTGCCTCCAAAAACCTCAACATGCCAAAGGCCAAATTTGGTTTCATTTGCTTCATTGGCTCTCGAATTATGCTAAAAATGATGTTTCATTTTTATGGGAGTCTCCCCTTCCAGCAGGCGGAGGGGTCTCAAACCACATTAGTAACATTTATTTCTCTCTAAAACCTCCACATGCCAAGTTTGGTTCCATTTGCTTTAATTTTTATCGAGTTATGCAGAAATTCGTGTTTCATTTGTATGAGAGACCCCTCTTTCAGTGAGCGAAGGAGTCTCAAACCACAATAGAATCATTTCTTGCCTTCAAAAACCCCCACCTGCCAAATGTGGTTCCATTTACTTGATTAGTTCTCGAGTTATGCAGAAATTTGTGTTGGATTTGTTTGGAAACTCCCCTCCCTCCCCCTTCCAGATGGCGGAGGAGTCTCAAACTTCCATAGAAACATTTATCTCCTCCAAAAAACCTCCACATGCCAAATTTGGTTCCATATGCTTGATTCATTCTCGAGTTATGCACAAATTTGTGTTTCATTAGTATGAGAGCCCCCCTCTTACAGAGGCTGGAGCGGTCTCGATTTACCTTAGAAACATGTCTTGCCTTCAAAAACCTCTACCTGCCAAATTTGGTTCCATTTACTTGATTAGTTCTCGAGTTATGCAGAAATTTGTGTTTCATTTGTATGGGGGCCCCGCCCCCCTTGCCAGAGAGAGGGAGGGGTCTCAAACCACCGTAGAAACATTTATTACCTTTAAAATCCCCGCCAAATTTGGTTCCATTTGCTTTATTAGATCTAGAGTTATGCAGAAATTTCAGTTTCATTTGTAGGACAGCACCCCTTCTAAGAGAGGGGAGGGGTCTCAAACCACCATAGAAACATTTTTCGCCACCAGAAAACCCCACATGCCAAATTCGGTTCCATTTACTTGATTAGTTCTTGAGGTATGCAGAAACTTCTGTTTTATTTTTATGGGAGCCTCCCTTTCTAGAGAGGGGAGGGGTCTCAAACTACCATAGAAACATTTCTTGCCTCCAAAAACTACCGCATGCTAAATTTGGGTTCCTTTGCTTGATCAGTTCTCGAGTTATGCTGAAATATGTGTTTCATTTGTATAGGAGCCCCCCTTTCAGAGGAGGGAGGGGTCTAAAACCATTATAAGAACCTTCCTCGGCCCAAAAATCCCTGCATACAAATTTTCACGTCGATCGGTTCTGTAGTCTGCGAGCCTATTAGGTTCAGACAGACAGACAGACAGACAGAAATCTATTTTTATATATATATATATATATATAGATAGTGCATATCATGCAGACCAAGTCTTCAACGCCTAAACTGGTCTTTTTTGGAAAAAAGATGCCTTGAAGAAGCTACATAGCTTTACACTTGTAAAAGTTACATCGCGTCACACTGCTATTCTGTATATGTGTGTACGCGGTGCGTTTATTTGGACCAATTTTGTATAAATGTAAATATGTAAATACTAGATTTGTAGTTCAAGGTAGTGTAGATAGTAGATTATGTGTTTCAAATTAGATTTTCGTTTCCAATTGGATTATTGTTTTGAGTCGTGTTATTCATTGTGCATTTGTAGGGTTTCTTATTGCATGATAGGTGGAAGCTTTTTTATAGCACGCTAGGATGGAAGTTTGTTTTTATGGAAGGCTACATATGCGAAAGAGATGGAAATCAGATGAACACCTGAATACAATACAATGGCTAAGCCGAACATTATTTCTCGCGTCCGATTCAATTTCTTTGATTCCGTGGTTTCTTGGGCAATGGAGGTTTTAATCCCGGCCATGACATTAGCGAATTGGCTGGAAAACAGTTGTGTTTGACGCGGTTTTTAAGTGTTTCAAGTGTTTAGTCAAAGTTTTTAGAGTACTTGTGTGTAGTGTATGCGTTGCAAACAACTGTTAAATTCGAGATAAAATTGTGAATACGTACAAAAAGCTCGTTCGACGGGCTTTTTGTGTTGTACGGGCTGGATTAGTATTCCTCGTTTGGCGATCGTGGACGCCAAACGATTTGATTTGAGCGATTTGGTGAACGTCGTCTGCAAGAACGCCAGACTCGTGCGCCCTGCAAAGGCCCGCCTGATCAGGTAGCTAAACGGAGGAGGGTGAAGTTCGCTCGAAAAACGAGCGAAATTATTCCGACGGTCACCAATAATCCGTCGTGTTTCCACCCTACGTTACAATCCTTGTGGAACAGATACCGAGAGCGCGGTTTCAGTGATCCGTTGTCAAGTGTCGGACACTGAACTGGATCTTATCCAAAATATATAGTAGTCTTCCTTAACCCCGCTCGGTCATAGCGGAAAGGTACGCGAAGCCGGGTCGCTTGGGAAAGGGGACTCCTATATTGAAAGAGACGGTCAATTCCGGACGTTCTCGACAAGATATAAATCGGAAGCCTTCCGTCCAGCCACCACTCTCTCCGCAACTCTAGTTTCGGCCATATTGCGCACGGGTCTAGGTACACCGCGATACGCCATTTGTGTGGTCAAGCGTCGCCATTCCTGAACCGCCATCACCGCTTCAAGTTATCGTCACTTCGTTCCGTCATCATCATTGCTTCGCTTGTCACCGCCATCACCGTCGTCAGAAAAAAACCTGCGCAGGTATGTCCGTACAAAGTTTTCATGGCCATGATAAGTTAGATAATTTGTAGCTTTAGAGCAAGTTCTGTCCAACACGAGTGAAGCTTGTAAATAGATGTTAAATAGATTGAGTTTGGAGTTTGTTGTTTAGCTTCCGTTTTTTATTTACGTTTCGTCCTTTAGCTGGCTCATCCGTCATTTGCAATATTGCGTTCGTCTATTCAAATCAAGCACATCCGTTTTAAAACAGGTTCGTTGGTTGGTTCTGGCTTTAAAGTCTAAAGAGACTACGGAAATTATATAACTTGAATGGATTGGTGGAATTTTCGTTAATTTTATTCGGCAAAAGGTGTTCGTTTGAGGTTTCAGCAGCATATGTGCGTTTGAAGTAGGGTTTTCTTAAAGTACCGTTCGTGTGGTTCCTCTGAGAAAACAGTTTCAAAATTAGTCGGGCATATTCAACACGACCGGTGGTCTCCTTTAATGGGAGTGGCGCTTAAGCCATCGCGTTTGACTGAGATTCAGCACCCTTCCCCCGCACGGATACAATATACACATATACACATGCATACATACATACACACAAAAATTCATACGTATATTCTCACATACACATTCACGTATATTCACACATACATGAATACACACATACATACACACACATACATAAACATACATGCTTTATTAAAACACATTACTATATGCACACAAACACACTTGCATATTTACACATACACTCACACAAACACATTTAAAGTAATACACACATACACTCAGTCACACGTTCATTTATACGCACCTACACATAAACACGTACATGGTATTAAAACACACGCACACACACACACACACACACACACATACATACACACATCATTATTCACACATAAATATTTAATGGCTCAATTTAGCATGCTTACTACCGCCACGTAGCGGTGGAATTCCGAATGAAACGGTTCACTTTTCGAATGCCCTTGACCTGCTAAACAACTTAGCCGACGACTAGAACTATCCATCTTATCAGAATCACGAAATAGAACAAGTTGAACATGTTAAATTTTGCATGCTTGCTAGCGCCACGTAGCGAGGAAATTCCAAACAAAACGGTTCACCTGTCGAAAGTCCTTGACCTTCTGAACAACTTTGCTCAAGACCGCACCTTTGCAGATATTAAGGGTCTCGAGCAAAAAAAAAAAAAAATTTTTTAAAACGCGCAAAAAATGCCCCCTTTTATATTTAAACCAGAGGGGGGGGAAACAAAAAAAATGTTTGCAAATTTTCACACAACACCCAAAATACAGCGTTTATCGGCTTAAATTTACATGAAATAACCCATTATTTTCTTCCAAAACCTGCCTTCCCCTTTATGTGCTTAAGATAACGCAAAAAATCCATTTTTTTTTTTATCTTTTGAGTTTGCCATCCTGGATTGAACCTGATTAATCCCACACGCATTCACTTCGGTCTTATTTGGTGTTCTGGCCCTGGGGCTAGTCTTGTAACTTGTTCTGCTATCCATTCCACTGTTTAGAAAATATTCTTAATGTTTTTCATTGAACAAGACTTGGCATGTTATCTCAGTTTGTTTTACACGGATTTCGGAAATAGCACGGTTTCTTTAACACGGGTTGGAAAAAACCGAGCAAAAAACAACCGTGTTAATTCCGGAATCCGTGCAAAAAAAAAAACGTGTAAAAAAACCGTGTAAAAAAAAAACTTAGTGTAACTGCACAGAAAATCACATAGATGGAGCTTGGGAGTAGCTTTACATCTTCAATGTACAAGTTCACTAGTTCATTCTATTTATAGATCAGTGTCGGCGCCGGCCACATCCTCACGGTCTTCGGGGAGGGGAGAAGGATGATTAGTTTGACAATCGTTGGTTAGAGACCGTGTTTACCTCTGCGTCTCCACAATTGTCAAGGGAAGGATAGTTTTTGTGTTAGTGAGGTAGGTTGTTCATAGATCATAGAAAGCGCAGTAGACTGCTTTTATTTTAAATCTAGTAGCCTAACTTTTCACTCACAATAAAAGATAAACGAACACATTTTACATTCCCCGATTGAATAAATGCAAACCGACTTCTACAATCGAAAGAAACTATAACCCACCCGGCAGTCCTACCGACTGATTCCACCGACTGTCCGGTCCGAAATACCACCCGAATACTACGGCCAGTACATTTCGAATCGAATGTTTTGACCGTGTACCCGAGGAATAGCTTCTGGATTAATTCCCCCTCCGTCCCATCACCGACCGACCCGACCTCCCACCAACTGGTCCCCGTTCGCATCATCGCCTCTATATCGCTGTGCCATTGGATGCCAAGGAATTTACGGACTTTGTCGAAATGTGTGTTCCATGTGCCGCAGTTGCGATCGCAATGCCAAACGAGTACGGATTCGGGAAAGTGGCTTGTTGCGCGCGGAATTCAGGAAGTTATGCTGCGATTAGATATTCGAATCATTGTAAGCCCCCACCGGGCAAGGGCTAGATAAAACTTTTAATGGGTTTGCGTCGATATGGGTCGAAGCAGAAACGTGCCGGAATTTAACAAATTACTCACAATGACGAAATCCACCGGTTCATAAATCACCATCCCGTGACCACCGCCTCCGCGAACAGTCGCCGAATCAGCGAACGTCCGATAAGATAAAATAAGGACGTGCAAATTATCGGCGCACCTTTTCGGCTGGAAGACGGCAGAGGACGGAACTCGTCAGGCGGGTTCAGTCAAAAGAAGGCTCAGGGGAGAGAAAAAAGTCCGATAAAATTGTCAACCTCCGGTTCAATCAAGGCGTATAGAGATCGTTATCTTGCCAGCAGAAGGCTTCCCGCTCACTTTTTTTTTTCTTCGCTCTACTCCTTCGAGATTCGACTTTTCGGCGCAGACCAGAGCTATCTTATCTTATCACGAAGGTATGGAGGTCGTTAAATTGATGTGTAAACTTGATAACGATCTACTATCGGGCAGTAAACGTAAACAGACTCGAGCCTGTGGCGATGTCTGCGGAGCGAAAGACCAATCCATAATTGTTCTTTTCGGGTGGGGATCGCGGGAAAAAAAAAGAGTAAATGCATAAGCACTCGTTTTGAAATTCAAAGTATCTTCGCTCGGCCGGCACGATTCGAGCATAAATAAAACATTCGCGGCCGCGGTAGAGGAAAATTGTCCAGGTAATTGTAACTGGGGTCCCAGAAAATAAACTATCGAACCGTGGATCGTGGATCGTTTTTCAAAGGTCGATGGAATTTTCGCGCACACACCCGGTCGGCTCGAAAGACAATTGCCCAGGCCCAAGGCTTCCAGTAGCAAGACAAAACATACGAAAATTTGTATTCAGAGAGATCTCTTTTATATTTAACACTGCATAATAATCGATTTCGGATGAGGCAGGAGCGAGGTGGAATACGGACAATCGGAGATACAAAGGGATCTCCGCAAATTGAGCCGCGCTGCCGTAAATAAGATTCAGTGAATAGCGTGCAGGGCTTCGCATTGAAAAACATTGAATTCACAATTTCTTTTATTTATTAGAAGGCTCATACCTGGCTGCAGGAAATTCTACAGCGACCCCTTTCAATATCTGCATGGAATTATCAATGACATATCAGCTTTCATATTGAACTGGACATCAATTTCGGATCGTAAATACAAACAACCTGCTGCCGAAGAGCGGCCATCCACCACGTCAACAAAGGGCATTATTTGTACATCTTTTGTAGCGGACATGGTTCACCGAAATCATAGTCCTAAAATCTGGCACCGAAACCCATTGAATCCCCTCATCCGAGACGACGAACGATACACAATCGATCCATGGAAGGGAACATTTCCAGAAAGAAAGAAAAAAAAATAAACCAGGCGAATGTGAGCTCGCGCGCGACAACCCGGGTGACAATTATCACGATCTCTATCTGAACATAAATCTCGAACAAACGAGAAACCAAGAGGGGGGGAATCGGGATGAGAAGCGATCTCATTCGCGCTTTCTCGGTTCCCGGCCCGATGCAGTGGGGCAGGATTTCTTGTGGTAAACATCGAAGACAGCGAAGACGACGCGAGGCGGTAATTGATCAATTGTTTGTTTTTGAACCCCGTTCGGGGACGTGGGTCTGAACAAGGAAGGATTCCGTGATGGCGACGAACGAACAGGAGCATCGGTGTTCAATATGTTCGAACTTGATTGGAATACAATCGGAAAGGGTCGTTTGCGAGGGAACGAACTCTAGAACAAGACGAAGGCGAAGGTTTCTTGAACACCTGCAAAACATTTGGCTTGAAGTGACATGGTGTGAGCAAAATTTTTAAGGTTGATTTGGCTAACCAAATGAAAATCTAGTCAATCGATGGTTTGGGGTACAGGGTTTTATCTGGTTTTTGAGGATATTAGGGTGGAATAACCGAAGTCTTAGAGGAAAGGTAATAGAAGCAACAATTAATAGCTTGTCATTCAACTTTTACTATCTATGAAAAAAATTCACTTAAATTCACTTCACAATATCATCAGATACAACGTTTGTTTATTCCATCAAGCAAAGAACTTGCATATCAGTACCATCCTGGAATTCAATCAATTAGAAGACAAGTAACATCTCAGAGTTTTGAGTTACTATTTTTTTTTCATATTAAAAGGCACGTTTGTATTTTAAATTAATTTTAAAACTGTTAAAAACAAATATTATGAAACTAAAAACATTCACATTCAAATTTCTCTTGAAGTGCCAAGTAGGTTACCCTTAAAATTTGACGAGAGGATATAATCTGTTGTGTTGCTGAGTCAAATTATCTCCTTAAATCTGTTAAAATTTGCTTGAAAATTGCTATGAAAAACAACGGGGATCTGTACAAATTGTTGTTTTTTTTTTTTCTTGTATGGAAAAGCCCGTCCCGGGATGAACTCTGGAAGGTTCTAGCTCAACGGTAGATATTCCTATTCTGTTGGTCGTTATCAAAGGAAGAAACACAATAACCATTCCGGTATTGATAGCTGCCTGCCTCGTAAAACAAAAAACGAAGTGCGATAACCAGATCTGTGTGGACCACTACTATTGGACCAGCTAAAGACTGTATTCGATGAAATTTGGACACACAAAATAGGTCACCAAAAATTTTCCTTGAGCCCGATTCTTTTCAAAATTTCTGGAAATAAAGTACTACTAAATGGTTAAGTTTTGACATCATTGGTTTATTGAACCTCTTCTCCCAACCCAAATGCCCGCACCTTTGCCTTGACCCCTTTCATCAAATTTTGGGCAATGACCGACTTGCTTACTTACTTTTAACCACACTTTCTTTAGTTCAAGTTCATTTTCTATCAGTTTTGGAGTTTTAACGAGCTTTGCCTTCATGATTGCCCAAAATTTTCAATTGGGCGAAGTTCCGGAGTGTTTGGAGGGTTGACGTCTTTTGGTACAAAAACTACATTATTATCTTTGTACCAGTCTAAGACGGGCCGGGCATAGTGGCAAGATGCCAAATCCGGCCAAAACAGTGTCGGGCCATCGTGAGATCTCAAGAAGGGCAGAAGTCGTTTTTGGAGGCATTCGTCCTTGTAGATTTGTCCGTTGACGGTCCCAGAGGTGATGAAGGGCTGACTCATTTTGCCACATCCGCAGATCGCTTGCCAGACAAGGAATTTTTTGGCGAATTTCGACAGTTTCTTCTTCCGTACACTCTCCGGAACGGCCAACTTAGAGGTGGCGACGTAGTGTTCCTGTCCTGGCATTTGTTTGGTGTCGGCTTTAATGTAGGTCTCATCGTCCATCACAATGCAGAACGGTTTTGTGAGCCACTCCCTGTACAGTTTTCTTGCACGAGTTTTGGCCACCGAGTTCTGTTTATCGCTCCGGTTCGGTGCCTTCTGGACCTTGTACACATGTAATCCAGAACGTTTCATTGTTTTCTGCACAAAACAAACTGAAACTTTCGCCTTTTTCGCAACATCCCTGATCGAAATGTTGGGATAACGCTTAAATTGGTTCAATACCATCCTGGCCTTCTCCGGATTTGATGTGCCACGTTTTTTGCCACTACCATTTTTCCGCTTGGTTGTCTTACGGTCCTTGAACGTTTTGATCACATGAGATACGGTTGAATGTGCGATTCCGAGCTGTTTTCCGATCCATCGATGAGAAGCGTTTGGGTTTTCGAAGTGAGTGCTCAAAATTTGTTGGCGCACTAGTTCTTCATTCGAAGCCATCACTGAAATCACTCGACCGATTTTCACGATACTCATTACACAATTGACACAACACAATGAAATACATTCAGTTAAAGTTTCAATAATTTTTACCCGCACGCTAAAAAGTTACGAACAATTGCGTGTGTCCAAATTTCATCGAATACAGTCTTTAGTCGAGGAACAGGAACTTCAACCCCTTCCACACAATCGAATCTAAAATTTGTAAAATTACGCCCGAGCAGGTTAGCACGTTTTAACCCGAGAGCCTTTTAACACCGTTGACATGGTCAGTGCCAATGGCGCACTAGCGTTTTCTATTCCTTTCAGTGCATTCAATACACATACCGGAAGTGACTCTAGATGAATCGGAAACGTCTCTGGAGTCTGAAGAGTACAGTTGAGTTTGTAATTACACTGAAGTTTTTTTTACGAGGTTTTTCACGCGGTTTTTTTTGCCCTTTGCCACGGCAATAGGTCGAGCGGGGAAACTTGCAAACCTTTGCAGCGCTTCTTTTTGGCTTGTAAATGAGCAAGCGCAGGCGATAATTTGCGAGCCAGACGCGTAATCGCGAGAAAATGGACGAGATAGAAAAAATCTTCGTAACAGGAGAGCGAAAAACACAACCGTACGTGCCGCTCAATCGAACTTGAAAATCCCAATGAAATCATTTTGGTTCGAATCGTGTGCTTTATACTGGCGTTGATAGCATTGCCTACAGAGAAGAGAGGCACGAGAATGCAGTACGGAGCAAATTTCATAAGAGAGGCGGGCTTCGTTATAAAACCAGCCAGCAGAACAAAGCAAAATAAATTTGCAACTGAGAGGGGAGACTATGGCTGTATTAAATATGGAATGAGACCTAATGAAATAAAAAGAAGAAGACAATTTGAACCATTTGTCACCCGTTTTTTGAGCACCCGGAAAGGGAAAACCATATTTACAACCGGTTCATATGCAGATTTGTATAGGAGCAAAAGTAGATAATTTTTAAGTAAAAATTTGAACCACTTATACTAATATCACTATTGAAAATTTAATCAAAAACATTTGTTAGTTGATCCTGATCAAACGGTGTATAAATGAAGTCATTTTGTTCAGTCAAACAAGAGTTATTAACGTTCAAAAACCTTTCACTTTTGCGTAACGCTCTCATTTTTCAAAATTTTAAATGACACCCGGTATAGAAAAGAGAAACGTAGTCCTACGTTAGAATTCATATTCATATTGAAAGAACATGAACACTGTTACTAATACAAACTACTTGGGAAAGTCTATTCTATTTCTCAAAATGGTGTTTCCAATGCGGGCCCTCTGAGTCCTATCTGTAATATCGTCAGCCATGGTCAGCTTGAGACATCACCACCTCTCTGCGTTGTCATTTCTTCCAAATACTGTGCTACATAACTAGATTCAAGCGTCAGCCCAAGCCAGGTCCAAAGCCGGTATGGAATTAAAACTCAAAATTTCGTATGATTTTTTACAAAGACAGCAAACAATTTTTGTGGAATTTAAAAAAAAGTACATATCTAGGGTTTTTTTTTTCATTAGGGCGAATCTACTGTTGAGAGATTCTCTCCGGGCTCGCTCTCTTTCATTCATTACAGCGCCATTATAAAACTTTCGAGGGATTCTTTAGTACAGATCAAACCACAACAGTGCTGGCTAGCATAGCCTATAAATATTAGAATGAAAAACGTAAAGGTGATTGGTTTACGAAAGAAAGAGAGCGAGCCCGGAGAGAATCTCTCAATTGTAGATTCGCCCTAATGAAAAATACCCTAGATATAATAAACTGTGAACAAAAATTTTTCTTGTTCTAAACAGTATTGTTCAGAGGCTAAATTGGGAAATGTACAATCAACACCAACAATCAAATTTATTTCACGTCTATTGTGACTTGACTGTTTTAACGTTGTTTTTTTAAATAACGCGGTTTTCTTACGTCGTTTTTTGAAATAACGGACAGCGTAAAAAAACCGCGTAGTAAAATATATTTTCCAAATGAAGCTTTAGAGAGTTGCCGTTCTCAGTAAAGTTGTTGATAATGTAAAATATAGTCACTTGACATTATCAGATTAGTTCCAAATTGCGCCGCAAATATGGCACCGCAATCTTAATTGGTACTGAAGGTACTGTCTTTAGCAAAGATGTTAATTGTATATAATAAAGGCATTCAAAATAATCACGTTAGATCCAGATCGTACCTCAGAGATGGCGCTGCCATATTTGCGGCATAATTTAGAACTAATATGACAATGTCAAAAGACGACGAATGACATACTGAGAAAGATACCCTGAGACTGCATTTCACTAGCGCCTCATTTGGAAAAGATAGACTGCAGCGCCATCTCTGCGGCATGATTTGGAACAGATATGATAAAATTAAAAGACGACAAACAACATACTGAGAAAGTTAGCCTAAGACGGCATTTCTCTAGCACCTCATTTGGAAAAGATAGACTGCAGCGCCATCTCTGCGGCATGATTTGGAACTAATATGATAATGTCAAAAGACGACGAATGACACACTGAGAAATTTTTCCGAAAACGAAAACTCTCTATAGCTACTCTGGACTGTTTTGCTCACACATTGAATTAACAGCCTTTATCCATTTGTAGCAGATTCCCGGTGGCCAATGTTACTGGAACTATGTTTTTCCACCACCAATACCACCATATCCTTTCAATATGAATATGAAATATAATTTTTATTTCCTTGATTTTTTTACGTCGTTTTTTGAAATAACGCGAGTTATTTTACGTCGTTTTTTGAAATAACGCGGTTCCATTACCGTCGTAAAAAAAAACTTCAGTGTATTTAGAAGACCCTAGAAGCGACTATCCGTTTCCACACACTTAGAAAATTTTACAGTATTCGGTAATTTTTTACCGAACTTTCAACAGCTGGACGTTCGGTAATCCGATTTTGGTGAAATTTTACAGTATTCCGGTAAAAAATTTACCGGAACTTGTCAAATTTTACCGAAATCCGTTAAATCGGATTACCGAACGTTCAGCTGTTGAAAGTTCGGTAAAAAATTACCGAATACTGTAAATCTTTCTAGGTATGCAACAAGCCAGCAAACGCAAATTGTCACCGCTTTTTAGACGAGCTGTTACCGATGGCTCTTCCATAGTCCTTTTCCTGATCGGGGCCCATTTGGTAAGAACAAGAAGAAATCAATGCAATGGCCTTCGTCACTCGCAATATTAATATCAATTTAGCATTAGTTCGTAACAAGGAAATCTTCAAGGATGGAATGTGCCGTGATGAGTTTTTGGAGAATTTGCTGGAAGGCGCAGCCAGCCCGGCCCTGTGAAAGAACTACAGCTGTGTTTCATGTTTGAGAATGCTGCTAGAATTCCAGTGTCAGGACATTGAATGCGAATGATGGCGCTAATATCTTAAATATGCAAACTGTGGGACATAAGCTAGTGCTAATGTCCAGGGTTGAACCCTCTCTCGGACCCCTGGGCACTGACAAAACCTTGAGATAGTTTAACTTCAACTAAGGAGTGTATCGAATATAAGCTATCCACATACATTTGCGTTGTACGAATGTATTTGTGATGGTTTTTTATGCTCTGAACACTGCATGCTGTGCGTTTAACTGTCAGCTTTCTTTTGTTTACTTGTTTGTGCGGTTCAAATTCTGCGTTTTCAAAATGTCGCGTATTGAAAAGGAAGTGAAAATTAAGGTTCTGGACACATGGCTAAGTGAGAAGGGTATTACTATGCGAAAATTGGCCAAGCGGTTTGGAATTCATCATGCGAGTGTTAAAACTATCATTAATAAGTTTCGGGAACACTATTCTTTGGATGAGCTACCAGGAAGAGGCAGAAAACCCGGTTCTTCCAACCCGAAACTGGAGCAGAAAGTAGTATCTCTAATCATGAAGAACAAATCAATGTCAATACGTGATTTGGCCAAAAAAGCAGGAACGAGTGTCGGAATGATCCAGCGCATCAAGAGGCGAAACCACCTGAAGACCTACAAGAAGCAGAAAATCTCGAAACAAAGTGCAGAACAGAAGAAGCGAGCAGCAACAAGGGCCCGGAAATTGTATTCGCGTCTTTTGCAGCGTCCGGATGCATGCGTTTTGATGGACGATGAGACCTTTGTAAAGGAGGACTCAAAAACCCTTCCAGGTCCACAATACTTTACTGCCGTCGTTGGGGAGGATGTGAGCGATGCGGACAGGTCAATTCAAGTGGAGAAATTCGGTCGAAAGGTACTGGAATGGCAAGCAATATGTTCCTGCGGTTTGAAGTCAACCATTTTTTACACTACCGGAACTATAAATGCGGAAATCTATCGATCTGAGTGTCTCCAGAAGAAATTGTTGCCTTTATATAAGAAGCATAGTACACCTCCACTGTTTTGGCCGGATTTAGCGTCGGCTCACTATGCCAAAACCACTCTCAATTGGCTTGCGGAAAAGGGTATAGATTTCGTTGAGAAAAATATCAATCCACCAAATTGCCCTCAGCTTCGACCCATCGAACGTTACTGGGCAATCGTGAAGAGGGTCTTCAAGAAGACTGGTAAGGCAGCTGGGAACATGCAGGAGTTCAAAAAAATTTGGGCTCAAGCGTCCAAAAAATGCGATGCAACACTTGTCCGGAACTTGATGAAGAGCATTCGATCCAAAGTTCGAAAATTCGTGAAGGAATAACTTAAATTTCATCCGGTCTTCATAATGTTCAAGTTTAACCTCGTACAATAAAGGATCAATTTTTTGTATGAATAAAATATCGGTTTTCAATATAATTTGAAAGAAAATTTGTGGATAGCTTATATTCGATACACTCCTTTTTTTTTTTCAATGAAGCTTCTGTAAGCTCACTAGTCATTATCAGATTATTTCGGGATGTTCAAGTTCATAAAAACTGACCTTGAGTTCAAAACTTAAGATATACGGTAGTAACGGTAGCCTTTTGGGCTATACAAGGCTACGATAAGACTTAAGCCTGAAGCTGGTAGGATTGGGCTTGTGATTAATGCGTTAAAAACAAAAAAAAAACATGAAGGGAAGAGGCTCACGAGAAGACAATGTTAGCCTCCTAGCACATGTTCAGATCGACGGTGATGAAATCGAGGTAGTAGACGAATTCGTGTATCTGGGCTCATTGGTGACCGCCAATAACGACATCAGCAGAGAAATACAAAGGCGCATTATGGCTGGCAATCGTGCCTACTTTGGACTCCAAAGGACGCTAAGATCGAACAAAGTTCGCCGAACCACAAAGTTGACCATCTACAAGACATTAATTAGACCGGTAGTTCTCTACGGCCACGAAACATGGAAATTGCTACGAATTGCTGCGTACGATCTACGGTGGAGTGCAGATGGAAGACGGAACGTGGAGGAGGCGAATGAACCACGAATTGCACCAGTTGCTGGGAGAACCTCCCATCGTACACTTCGCAAAAATCGGTCGACTACGATGGGCTGGGCATGTTGTAAGAATGTCGGACGACAGCCCTGTGAAAATGGTTCTCGAAAACGAACCGACAGGTACAAGAAGAAGAGGCGCGCAACGAGCAAGGTGGATCGATCAAGTAGAAGGCGACCTGCGGACCCTCCGCAGACAGCGAGGCTGGCGAGGTACAGCCATGGACCGATTACAATGGAAACAACTTCTGTGTACAGCAGAGGCCACACCGGCCTTAGTCTGATTGGTAAGGTAAGGTAAGGCTACGATAAATATTCAAACATATTCAGTGAATATTCTAAAACGACCACAGACATCATAGGATAACGTTGTTTGTTTTAGATCATTCAAACTGTCCTTCAAAACTTTAGGTCTACAATTGTAACAATAGCTTTATGGGCTATACAAAGTTAAGTTAGTTTGTTTGGCATAGAATATCCCAAGATTATCTTATAATGTCAGTTGGGCTTCCCGGACATTCATTGAATATGTTTGAATACATATCATAACATTTTATAGCTGATAAAGCTACGGTTACAACTCTAGATCTTAAGTTCTGAACTCTTGGGCAGTTTGAACGATCCAGCACATCTCTTAAAAATATTTCCTACTTTTTTCAATCATTTCTATGTGATTGAGCACCAAATCAATGAGAATTCATTAAATTGCTTGTATAAATGTCAGGCCTAATTTAAGGGTTAATTCAAAGAACATTGCATTGTACGCTCTAAATGGCTTACATTTAGTATCGCAGTCCTACGTTATCATTTAGAACAACCCAATGGGGCTGTACCTTGTAGTTTTTCTTGTGGAGTTATGTTAAGTCGCAAGTCTATGCCAAGCACCGTCACTCAAGCCATCAACGAGATTCAGCCAGATTTGTGCGCCAGAGTCATGAAAAATTGGACCTCTCGGATGAACGCCACAAAGCGAAGCTGACTGCAAACAATTTACTTGAAAACCAATCGTAGTGATCGTAAAATTCAAGTGTTTTTGCCTTGTAATTTTTTTCGAAGCCCGAAATTTCATTCTATTTATTTGAAGCCAACTCATTTTACATAATCATCTCTGCAGTTAATGCAACGCAGTACGCTTAGCCGCTCTGACGCATCAATATTGACAAAAAAATAATTGGACGTCTTCTAACCCAAATATTTCCAGGATTCTTTCTCGAACTGACTACGTCTGTATTAGATTAAATTAGATTAGATTAGATTAGATTATATTATTTCAAGCTCCATAACGGAATCTCTTGAAGAAAAGCTCCAATGAGTTTTGTTTTTTCTGCTTAAAGTCCCTTTTTGGCATGCAAAATTGTAATTTCTTAGTGTTCCAAATTAGACATTCATAACAAGCCACCATCCTTCCTACATTCCACGCGTCCAAATCGTTTTTTCAGTTTGAATCGCTCAACTTATAGTTCGCAGAATAGCCGTTCAATTAAAACCCAGTTAAAACGTTTTCGATGGAACCTGCAGCCCGTCAATTTCGAAAAAACCGCCAGGAATGTAGTACCCCTAAGCATTCGAACCACTGGTGCTGGAGAGGTCATTTTCCTCGCTTCCAACTCGGCAACAAAGTCTAATTTATTATCGATTCCCCAGCATCCAATCAATTAATTGAAAATAGTGTTAATTAGGTGACGCGCGCGTGCCTCAAACGTTGTCCCCTCGCTCGTCACTCGGAGAGTCAGCCGGTCAAGCAGTCGACAGCATAATGATGGATATGCGTGAGGAGGAGCGACTCGCTGCCGCTTGCTGCCGATACACGCCGGGGTCGTTAAACCGTCCTTCGATCCTCACTTTTATCGATCTTTTACTAAAACTCACTCTCGTTTAACGCCTCCCGTGGCCAAGCGGATCGCCGGAGGTTAAAAGTTGTGCCAATGTAAGAAAAAAAAAATAAGTCGATTGATGATTATCTACTTCACGACTGTCCAGCTGCCGGTTTAGAGAAGCGACCGGTTGTGCATGGAGCTGCGTATTTGTGGTGGCTAATCGTACCGGAGTTATGTCTGCGGAGCGATTTCAGAACTGAAGGATATAACGATTGTGTTATTATGTGGTATCGAATCCATCGTCTTTCGTTTGATACTACCGTCTGATTCATATTCTTCTTCTTACTTTTACAATAAGCGTATTGCTTACTCCCAATTTGTGTGCTAAATGCACTTCCATCCAGGGTTATTGATAACAGCTTTCGAAGCCAGTACATTTTTGTTTTAGTATGATTTAGAGTGGCAAATACATTCAGGGAGTTAGAAGACGTCGAAAAATTTCCAATTTCGAAAAATGTCTACATCACACCGGAAATTTCACCACCTTTACCGATTGATCTAAGGAAGCTCTGAGTCATCTTCCCAACTAAAAATCCCGACAGCGAGAACACTTCTTTGTCGACCACTGTCTTCGGATACACCGCCTCGTAAAAATTTGTTCCAATCTTCAGCCTCCACATTATGGACCCAAATCAAGCCGAAACTAGCTCGGTAATAAGATAACCAGAAACGAAAAAAATAATATTAAAAGACGCTAAAGTAACGACTAATTTATTGAAATAACGGCACCAATTAACCCTCTTCCAAATGTGGTAGCAACGCAGTTCATTACAACAAGTGCACCCACCCTCTTTTGCTCTTGGGCCGTCGTCGTCGCGTCGCACTAATTAAAATATTTATGAACAATTCCGATCAACCTGTTGCAGCCCGCTGTGGATTTCGTCACTCTGGTCGATGTCGGAGTCGACAAGCAACGAAAACAAAACCCCAAAAAAAAAATTGCACATTTAGTGAGTTTCCATTTATTTGCCAAAACACCACTTTTTGCACCTCTGCCGGCTGCTGCAGCTGAGCGAAATCTGAATAACATACCTGCGACCGGCCTACCATAAAAAAAAAAATTCGCTTTAAAACACGAGCGCAAACATCGGTTTCAGGTTGCTCTTGTTTATAATAAAATAATTACTTTGCATTCTCGTCTGTTTTACTCATGCTTTTATCAACCTTGTAACTGATGCTCAGATCCCCCCCCCCCCCCCCCCCTCTTCCTTTCCGCCCACAATCCGTTTGATGGTACAGCGCGCGCGAAAAGATAATTAACGGGCGACCGATTGAAGCCGTTCGCCGGGGGAACTCGGGGAGATCCTCGGACAAGCGTCGTAAAAGTTTAACGTTTATGTTTTGTTGTTTGTTGGCGTGGACATTAGGCGAGTTCCACCCGCTTCGGGTGGTTCGGTAATTTCAAAATGACCAATTATTCGCCCTTTCTCTTTTTTTTTACTTCGGGCAGATCCTTTGCTCCGGAGGAATCTCACGAGGATGATTAATAAATAAATAAAACTCCAATAAAATGTGTTCATTAATTTTTCGGCGAAAGAAACTGTCGCTTTTGCGCAGGAGAATGCGCGAGGATCAACTTTCTTGAGTGAGTGTGAGCCTTTTCAGCTCGTCCAGTGCGGGGAGAAAAATTGTTTATGGCACTTGGTTTGTTCGGAATTTCTTTTACGGCCTTCTCGTAGGCAGGTCCCGGGTGAGGTTAAGATGGAAATCATCCAATTATATCTTGGCACTTGATTATGCTTGGTACTGGGAAGGATGGTGGAGATCCTGAAGCAATCGAAATCCACTTGGATGAAGCATAATTTAATTAGTTTTTGTCTTGATCGGAAAGTTCGGAATTGCCATGATGGGGCAATAAACGTTTGCGGCAGGATTTCATGTTTTCAGAACACCAAGCCGGCAAAGTGAGTCATTGAGGCTAAGCTTGAGCATAGATGATCGCACATTTCGTACTTACTATTTCGTGATTGACCGGAATAGGCCAAATTGCACAAACACAATTCTCTATGTACACGTTTCGGAGGTTGCTTACACTGAACCCAAACATCATCCCAAGATCGTCTGAAAAATAATTCGATTGCGCCCTTTAACGAAAAGCATTCGGAAATCGGATGATTGTCTTATGGTTAGATCCGTATGACGATCATCCATGTTTCGTATGACTATCAACCAAATTTAATGTGATGTTTGTTTCAAAACTGTGTAGATCATTAGCGATTTATAAATAATTTGAAACAAAAACTAACACATTTCAATTCAAATTTTACCTATAACAACATTTTTATTACGCTTTTTATACAACAGGCCATAGTTGGGAACATAGAATAAAATACGTCTCTAACATTGGGTCTACGGTTTTATAGTTAAATCAATATGTGAACAGTTAGTTTAGATCGTGTGACTATTTTCTGTACATCTTGGTTGTATTACTTGGTTTATCGGTTTAATTTAGCCAAAGTTAGATCATTCGAAGATCGTGTAGAAAATCTGTTCAGCATAACCAGTGGTGTCTAAAAAGGTACGGAAATCGTAAATTACGCGAAAGTGAATAACTAAAAATTGATTAATAATGTCTCAATTGCTTTGAAATAAATCGGTCATCCTGATAGAGACATAATTTTGTTGATATCGCTGAATTAATTACACATTCGGTACATAGGCCGAATGAAGGAGCTAGGCTAACATTACATCCCGTTACCCTATCACTTCCTCAACCGTTGAGCAAAGCTTGCATCGGGAGCACAAACATTGAAGCAATCGGGATATAAAGGGTGTTTCGATCAAAATTTGGTCGACTTAAACTTGACGCATTTCCGTTCATCGTGCATTAAAAATTTTGCACACCCCTCATTTTGAAGATGTGTGCGTGTAGCATCATGCCTCTATTTGGATTTTGAGATTAGCACTTTAGTAATCAAAATGGCGTCGAAGGAACAGAAGCAAGGCATCAAAATTGTGCACGTGCATGGCGAAAATCCAAACTACTCTTGCTGGCATGTGTCGGTCTCAATGGACAGAAATTTACATGACATTTTGGTAGTGTGTGGGAATGGCGCCTTCAACCGTGGATAGAGCTAAAAACCGAGCTGGACTGTCGACTTACAAGAAAGTGGTGACTCCAAATCGCGACGATAAACAAAACACGTCGGCCAAAGCACGATCGCGAAAGCTGTACACGACGATGCTGACGAAGGTTGATTGCGTGGTACAGGACGATGAAACTTACGTCAAGGCAGACTTCAAACAGCTTCCTGGACAGGAATTTTACACGGCAACCGGACGAGGAAAGGTGGAAGCTATTTTCAAGCACGTTAAACTGTCAAAGTTCGCGAAAAAATATCTGGTGTGGCAGGCCTTCTGTGCCTGTGGCTTGAAAAGCAACGTTTACATTGCGACCGGAACCGTCAACCAGGAAATTTATCTGAGCGAGTGCCTACAAAAACGTCTACTGCCTTTCCTGAAGCGCCACAATTGTTCCGTTCTATTTTGGCCGGATTTGGCATCTTGCCAGTACGGAAAACAGGCCATGGAGTGGTATGCTGCCAACAACTTTCAAGTGATGCCCAAGGACAAGAATCCTCCCAACACTCTAAAGCTCCACCCAATTGAACAATATTGGGCCATCGTCAAGCGGAACCTTAAGAAGACTCAAAAAGCTGTTGTGAGCGAGAAACAGTTCAAGGCAAACTGGCGTTCTGCGGCGAATAAAGTGGACAAGGAGACTGTACAAAATCTTATGGCAGGTGTTAAACGAAAGACCCGGCAATTCGCATTCGGTAAAAAGGAAGCTTAGCTGAATATGTCCCTTGTAATTTGTATTAACTGAACTTGTAAAAGAAAAAGAATTTGACTTATTAATAAAAACTTTGATCGACTCACACACATTACTGTTTGAACAAAATTTTGATCGGAACGCCCTTTAGTTCCCATTACTCCGTAGGTAGCGAGCGGGTTTCGATGCTTTATTCGTGAGGTACCAGTTCTGATAGCGATTGTTATGTTTTTGCCGAATGATGTGTCATCATTCATCCTCATATCAAATGATTTGCGTTACAGGGCTTGTCCAATGAAATACGCATTCAACTTTGGGATGACGATTTTTCATACAGCGTGCCTTCAAATTTGAACGGGAGTTAAATTCACTTCGCGTATTAATAGTTGTTGAGCATTAGAAGGATAATCATCTATCAAAATGCGATTTCAATGTCTCGATATCAACCGACGGAGGATTCATTCGATAAAAGGAGGATGTTTGGGTTCAGTGTACTTTATGTGATCAATAACTGGGTCAGTAACGTCCTCACGGTTCATCGCGGAATGGAAGGATGGAAAGTTCGATTTACGCTGCTACTAGAGACTGAATACATCTCTGCATCTCTACTGGCTTTCACAAAAAAAAAAAAGATATTTAAATAGTGGGTATGGTACATGTGATTTCAATTCACCTTGAAAGGTAATTCGATCTTATAGCCGCATTGAACTGATTTAAACCAACAGTAAGGATGCTGTTAGGGCCACTTACAAAGCATAATGGTGGTTTTTCATTGGGAAAGCAATGTTATTTTTAATAGCGCTTGACAGGTGATGTGGACCGATTATACCAACAGTAACCAACGGTAACAGGGACCAAAAAAAAAGTGTGATGGTGGTTTCCTTTTTTTCTGAGGACAAATATTTTATAAACTAAGCTTCATAGCCGCTTAATCTCGATTCATACCAGCAGTAAGCATGCTGTTGGCAAAGTGTGGTGCTGGTTTACTTAATTGGCAAACAAACTTTTGTTTTAAACTATGCTAATTAGTAACTTCGAACCGATTTAAACCAACAGTAAAGATGCTATTGGGGCTACTTACAAAGTGTAAAGGTAGTTTTTCAGTGGGCAAACAAGGTAATTCCTAATGACGCTTGAGAACCGATTTGAACTGATTGAAACAGTGGTGGTTATATAGACACCAGTACTATTAAGAACCACGTGACATCACTATTTAACATTGCGATGCAAGAAACTAATGAAAACATATGTACGAAAATGCATGCGATGGCGTCGGGCTTAGCCAATGAATTAAAATCGTTTAAAGACGAAATAAGTCAAGTCAGCAGCATAGCCGTAAGTATAGCATCTGGTTCTCTTACGTGCAACAACCCGATGTTAGGGGTTGATATAATGGACGAGCTGAAATCTTTATCAGCTAACATTAACTCAATTCTCGGGTACTTTTTCAAACAGACGTATGTCATTTTGTAAACAAAGGGGGGAAGTAAGATTCAAACGTAAATTTCTCGAAACCCTTAGCACTTTCATGCAAACTTGGGCCACCAATACAAGGAATAACATTGCTTTACATGATTGTGATGCTACTTTATGTGAGGGTACTGAGAATTTCGAGAAATTTACTTTTGAATCTTACTTCCCCTCTTTGTTTACAAAATGACATACGTCTGTTTGAAAAAGTTTCCGAGAATTGAATCAAAAATCATCAGTAGCTCTCCAGATTCTATTGGTTCACTGAAACATGAGCTTTGTAATATGAACCCTATTCAGGCAGTTGTTCAGTCAGGCTGCTACCTTTGTGGGACAAGGAAGGTATGGAAAGCTGGCTGGACAGATTACGACAAACGTAAATTACATTTAAAAAAAAAACAGCATAACAAGGCTGAAGTAACGAGGAATCGTAAAAAGCAGGCAAATAATAACAATATACACCACAATAATAGATCTTGCAACACCGCACAAGTTATCTGGCAACACTGCATAGCGGCGACTTTGAGTGCCGTCGTTATCTTGAGAAAGTGAGAGTGGGAGAATAAAAAGTAAACAAATGATAGATGTAGTAGTAGTGGTAGAGTATAGAATAAACATAAAAATAATTTGCCATGGCAAAGGGTAAATGCACCCTTCTTTTTGCGGAAATGCTCCTTAAACTTTGGAAAAAATGCTCCTTAGATGCGTTTGCCCGGTATAATGCAATCGGAGGTATTAACCTTCTGGTTAGCGCTTGCCGGTTGTTTTGACGGGTCTTAAGTTTCTTCAATATTGTATAGTTTTGACGGGTCTTAAGTTTCTGAATTTAAGAGTCGTCAAAACGAAATTAAGACCCGTCAAAACGAAATTAAGACTCGTCAAAATGAAATTTAAACCCGTCAATATTCCCTAGAAGATTGCGGAGCGAAGCGAAGCTATACAATCTTGAAGAAACTTAAGACTTTGACGGGTCTTAATTCGGCAAGCGCTAACCAGAAGGTTAATACCTCCGATTGCATTATTCCGGGCAAACACATCTAAGGAGCATTTTTCCAAAGTTCAAGGAGCATTTCCCCAAAAAGAAGGGTGCATTTATCCTGCTGCCTCGCTTTATTGAATAATTGAAAACAAATCGGTTTCGTTGTGCGGTTGAAGTTTATTTAATAGATCTCTTTATTTTCGAATTAACGATCTTTTAAAAGGAACAATCATAAGTTCTTATCTTATCTTCCGCCAGTCCTCCTATATGCAGGATCGGTGCACGGTGAATTGTGGAAAAGCTAACTATCCAAAACTATCGATCTGGTTGCACCTACACTCTTAGAAAAAATCTTGTAAATTTAAGTCATTTTCGATGCACATAAAAGGAGCGGCCCGTTAGATAGAAATTTCCATCTGTTCTTAAATTTACAAGATCATAAAAAATCGATATGATAACTTGCATGACCTGACGTAAAAATAAGTTGAGGAACCCAAAAGAACATTTGCTAAACGCTGCTACTGTAAATGCAAATTCAAATATTTCTTGATGACAGTTTTGATCTTGTTCAAATTGCCGTCAGAAAAATTTAAGATGCGGTAATAATATTTACCAAATAAAAAAGGAGCTCAATGTCATGGATTAGCTCAATCTTACGCTATAGGATTAAATTTCTTCCATCGTCTCCAAATGCTTGTAACACATTTGAGGATGCTCGAAGTTGTCGCCATGTTCAGATTAATGAATGTTATAAGCAAATGAACTCCGTGTATTACGCTGCGTAACCGTGTATAAATTTTTCCTTTCTAGACTGTTTTTTTTATTTTCGAGCATAACATTTAACGTTAAGAAGTCCGATCTGTCATGCATTTTATGTAGCATGAAATAATCGTTATAAATGTGTCTCGAGGGAGAGAGAATTTGAACTTGTTACCTGCCGTAACTCGTGGAACCAACTGCCTTTAAAACATGTCGGATGTTATTATAACATCAAAGACAACGATCATGTGAATGTACGGCTTTCAATTCCCAGCATTCAGTCCATTGGCTAATTTTCAACGCTTTACGGATTAGATTTCAGATAACCGAATGTATTCGAGCAGCTGTTGTAAATGTAACATTCGGAACGTGATTTTGAGTGTGCCAGTATTTATTATTTTGGGTTTCAAATGAGGGTTTAACAATACATCAAATAGAGCATACTATTGAGTTATATTTATATTTAAGTCTCAAAGTATTTACGGGCAACCAGGATGGATTACATCACTCGTAATATCCATTATTTTTAAGAGTGTTCGTAATGACTACTATAAAACTATTTGGTTATGTTTTTTGTCGCTTTAAAACCACATGACTTCCGTCAATGCCAATTTGCCGTTCAATGCATTTACTGGAGCCATGATGGTTTTAGAAAGCTTTTTCAACTGACCATAATAAGATAATATGAATGAGTCCTAAAACGGATTTCTAAACAGCATTTTACGAGTTCATAAAGTCTAAATAAAACCATTGATAGAAGTTAAATAAATTTGAGGAAACAGGGTTTTAAGATCGTTGTAAACAAGCTGTGTAGGTTCTCATAAACCTGACTAAAATATGAAACCTATTGGTACCTTTTGGTGCCATAATATAACCAATTTGATTTCTAATGGCTTTCTTAAAATTTTAATAAAACTTAATAAAGCAGGATGGTTTTGGCAATGTTACTTGGGTAAGGTAACATATTAACCTAAAAGTGACCTGCTGCCAGCAATGCAGATACATTCATTGCGTTGGCAGTAATCAACACAATGTTTTAGGGATTATAATCCAATTGCACTCTTTACAAACTAGACAGCACTATCAAACCTATAAAGTCAAATTTCTGTTAACTTTCCATGTTAAGCTACAAACCATAAAATATTTTTTACGGTTATTTTTTCCTAATTTGATGAATAAAGGCATTGCCAGCTGTATTCGCTTTACTAAACACAAAATTTCGCAAAACAAACTAAAATAAAACTGCTTCAAACAAACCCGAATCGCCCCAACCAATCCCTGGTTGCTTCCGTCATGTGCCATCCACCGACGTACGCCTTCCGTTTAGGCATTTTTCCCATGACGAAGTGTTGAGAGCTCTAATAAAAATAGGTGGATCGAAAGGATCTGGAGTAGATGGTATACCTCCTGCTCTACTGAAAAACTGCACTGATTCGTTAGTCTCACCATTGACGATACTTTTCAATCGCTCGTTGGATGACAAAACATTCCCCAGTGCTTGGAAAACTGCAATAGTGATTCCTATCCACAAATCAGGCCCCCTTCGCAACGTCGAAAACTATCGCGGAATATCGATTCTTT
This sequence comes from Aedes koreicus, assembly GCA_024533555.2. Classification (NCBI taxonomy): domain Eukaryota; kingdom Metazoa; phylum Arthropoda; class Insecta; order Diptera; family Culicidae; genus Aedes; species Aedes koreicus. The sequence goes on along the minus strand of JAHHFK020001540.1, from coordinate 31,884 downwards.
GTTGTATTGTTGAGCTGTTCGAATCTTTGATCCACGAGATCTTACTGGCAGCAGCAAATCCGATATTATCGGATTACCAACATGGGTTTGTTCCACATCGCTCGTCAACGACGAACTTACTATGCTTTACAAACGTGTTGTTTCGAGAGATTGAATGCCGGAATCAAATGGACTCGGTATCGATTTTTCAAATGCGTTCGATACCGTTCCGCATATATTTGCAGTGGAAAAAATAAGGCACATGGGTTTCCCTGATTGGATATTCGACTGGTTAAAGTCATACTTGACTGGTAGGAAAGCCTTTGTACAGGTGAACTCTGCACATTCCATAACATTCGACGTTCCATCTGGAGTTCCACAGGGTAGTGTGTTAGGACCATTGATCTTCGTCCTTTTCATCAACGACTTGTGCGAACTAATATCATCTGGGAAGCTGCTCTTTGCCGACGACCTCAAAATCTTCCGTGTCATCAAGTCGATTTTGGACTGTATTGCCTTGCAAGCAGACATCGATATCCGTTCGCGATGGTGCAGTGAGAACGGAATGAATGTGAACATTAATAAATGCAAGGTGATCACATTTAGCCGCAGTTATGCGCCGATCTATCACCAGTACACCATCGGTGCTAATGCGCTAGTCCGTGTACAGTTTATACGTGATTTGGGAGTTATCATAGATTGCAAGGTTCGTTTCAATGACCACATCTCAACTATAACTGCCAAAGCTTTTTCGATTCTGGGATTCATCCGTCGCAATGCATCTCAGTCTACCGACGTGTATACGCTTAAAGCTCGGTTCTGTGCTTTGGTACGCCCCATACCACACGTCTCAGGTGATTCGAATTGAGCGTGTGCGGAAATCCTTCATTCGGTTTGCTCTGCGACATTTACCATGGAACGATCCTGTCTTCCTTCCTGACTATCCGGAACGATGTCAACTAATCGATTTGGAGCTGGTCTCAGCAAGACGACTAAAGTTACAAAGGCTGGTGGTCTTTGACGTTATCAAAAATAACATCGATTGCTCGAACCTTCTCGTAGAAATGCCTTTGAACGTTCCTCAGCGTCAGTTGCGGTATTCGGCACTCATTGCTGTTCCCGGACATATAACGTGCTATGGCTTCAACAATCCCCTCAGTTCCTGACTTAGAGCATTTAATGATATTTGTGACCTTTTTGATTTGAATGTCTCGAAAAATAGTTTTAAAATTAGGATTGAAAACGTAGCTTTAGTACACTTAAGTTAAACCAGTCTGTACGAATCTATCGAAGACCATGAACAATAAACAAATAAACAAAACACTTAAGTGATGTTCATATGTGATTTATCAGCCATTCAATGATGAAAACATTATAATTCACTCTACAATGATTGTATTCCTTCGGTTTGTGTTTAGATGAGCCACTTTAATATAAACAACCGCAAACTCATGCATTTCCACTTAAAATTTTACCAATAACTGCCTTTTTACTACGTTATTGATGCAACAGGCCATAGAACATACAAAAAAAATGTCCCCAACATTGGGTCTACGATTTTTTTTGTAAAATCATTGTTATTTTCGCGATTTGAACAGTAAGTTTGTAACGTGTAACTATTTTCTGTACATCCAGACTGCATTACTCGGTTTATCAGTTCAATTTAGCCCAATGTAGATCATTCGAAGATCGTAATCTGTTCAGCTTAACCAGTAAAATCATGATGCCCCAAAAGTTCAAGAAATCGAAAATTACGCGAAAGTGAAGAACTATAAGTTGATTAATATTGTCTTAACTGCTTCAAATTACATCAGTCATCCTAATAGCAACATGATTTTTTTGATTATCGCTAAATTAAATACATATTTGGCACATAGGCCGAATGAAGGTGATAGGCTAACATTACATCCCGTTACCCTATTATGACGAATGATATAGCATACGGATTGGTTTGAATCTATGAACTATTGTTTACTACACAGTTTTCTGCGATGTCGCATATTTTAGTCGGAAGATTTGGCATGAATTCACTCAATATTTCATGTAAACTGAAGCAAGATATGGCCTAAATAGGGTCTGTGGAAACTAAGTTGCAATGTGCAGAGGTGGCTCGTAATCAAAGATTTGACCTGTTCACGACATCAATCTTAAAAGACTACAAGGTACAGCCCCATTGGGTTGTTCAAAATGATGTGGAAGAACTACGCTACTTATTATATTCCATTTTGATTGTTCCATGCAATATTCCTTGAATTAATGTTCTTTTCAAGACAAGGCTTAACATTTATGAATTATTCAATTGCATGTGGCCAAAATCTCTAATGGACTCGATGCGTAGAAATATTTCCGATCGATTGGTGCCCAATTTTGGGAAAATCTTTGGAGAAACGACTGAGACATTGATGCTGAAAACCTAACCACTTTTCGTGACGGTCGCAATTCGATTTTTTTAAATTTACCCCAGTATTGAAAACAAGGAACGTATTCCTAAAGAATGCTCTCGGCAAAAACCCCTACACTAATAAGTAAATTTCGTTTATATTACGAAATCGCAGGTAGGATTAACTGATCTATTTGTTGTTTTCTGCAACGAAACTGATTTTTACTTCTTAAGAACCCACCTTCCTATTCAATGCCAAATGGCAACTGTCTAAAGCACGAAGCATTTGTGGACACAGAAAGAACATTTGTGCATTGTACGAAAACAATACGAAGAGCTAGGAATATTTTGTTACCAATAAAAAAGAAACGTCTCCCTGGTGGTTGCATGAATAATTGACAATTCGTCTGTATCGACTCGAGAGTTGTTCAACGTTTTTTCCCAAGGAGTTATATTTTGCCGAATAAAAGAATTTGGTGAGACCGTTCCAAGGATGTAAAACATCGTCAAGCTCATTTTGTTAGACATTTACGTCGTTTTCGTTGCCAATTCGAGGATTTGTCTAAGGTCTGTATCCGCAATATTCCGGACATAAATTTCGCATTATATTTCCCTCGTAGTTTTTTATTTCAGATTCATGGGATGTGTTTTAACAATTTGTGAAGACAAAACATAGTTATTCGGTATTTGCATAAAATTTCCGAACTTTGCGCTTAACTCCGTCCGTTAGGGTTTGAACAGACTCTTCAGAAATCGTAGAAGCCATCTTTGTCCAATTTTGCTGGAAGTGTTTGATGTCTTTGATTCCTTGTTTTTTTCCAGAAAGCTTCCGCTTCATCAGAGCCCAATATCTCTCGATTGGTCGTAGCTCTGGGCAATTTGGCGGGTTTGAGGTTTTTGGTACAATGTTCACTTGATTTGCTTGGTACCACTCCATCACAGTTTTAGCATAGTGGCATGATGCCAAATCGGGCCAAAACAAAGGTTTTTCTTTGTGACTTTTGATGAAGGGGACAAATCGCTTCTGCAGACACTCTTTCTGATAGATCTCCTTGTTGAGTGTGCCTGTAGTGACGAAAGATTTACTCTTTTTGCCACACGTGCAAATTGCTTGCCACACAAGGTATTTTTTTGGGAAATTTCGATGCCTTCTTCGTTCGGAAATGCTCAGCTGTAGCATTTCTGGCCTTAGCAGAATAAAAAGCCAGCCCTGGAAACTGCTTGAAATCCTCCAGGACATAAGTTTCATCGTCCATAACAACGCATGAAAACTTCGTCAAATATTCGCAGTACAAACGCCGAGCCCGTGATTTTGCTGCCAAGTTCGGTTTGTCGTTGCGATTTGGAACTGTTTTTACTTTATACGACTTAAGTCCCAAACGTTGTTTTGATTTTTGGACAAAACCAGGCGACATCCCTATTTTACGAGCCACCGTTCGAATGGAGAGATTTGGGTTTTTCGTTAATATTCTTTTCACCTTTCGGTCCATGACAGGATCAGCGCGTCCAATGTTTTTGTCACTTCTCGGTTTCCTCTCTACCGTCAAACGTTCCGAAAATGATTTGAGCACATCGTGAACAGTGGATTTAGGCAAATCCAATGTTTTTGCAAGGTCCCGTATTGACAAGTCAGGATTTGCCGTACGCCCGTACAAAATTCGCTCGGGCACTTGTTTTTCTTTCGTCGCCATCTTGAATACTAAACATGAAATGTAAACATCAATCATAGTCTTTTTCATCATAGACTCTCAGCTATACCACAGTGAAATTTTTCATTCCTACGTGCAATATTTCAAAAGTTACAATGATTTGAAGGTGTCCGGATTAATGTGGATACAGACCTTATATGCTAGACTATGAATATTTAGTCAGTAAGAAATACGCTCATGAACAACAAAGTCCAGGGACGCTTGACCTGTTGGCTTCGAGAACAAACCGAGAGTGATTTGTGAGAGCTTGAAAAGCATTTTTTTCTGCGTCCGTTGATTCCTAGTGGAGAAAAATTACCTTTTCTTCCTTCTAATGCGTGCATTAAAACAAGCGACAAATGTTCCAATTTTTTATGCGACTACCCACCCTGCCACCTGGTGGTCGGTTCACCGGTCAGTAGTCAATATATACTAGTTTCCTGTGTACTGTGAATATTTGACAGCTCCACGCTATGGCGAGAACAGCGAAACAACTTCGATCTATGGTTTTTTCGTTCCGCCTGAAAAAAATCGTCCATCGGGGCCCACTTCGTGTCCGCCGGATACGATCGCGGAAACATCTACAAGATTCTGGCACTTCTGGAGAAGGGAGAGTCAATCGAGCGGAAGCCTGGTTCCAGCCGTCCTACCGTGTTTACGACCGGAGGATTCAACAGAAGCTCAAACGGAAGACGGAAGGCAAGGTGGCCACTTTTTTCTGCGCGTTGAGTCGGGAGGTCGATGCGACCGGCCAAACGGTCAAGGTGTATTTTGCCAAAATGGATATCCACATGCCGAAGCGTCAGGCCAAGCCAGCCGTGTCGGAGAACCAAGCGGAAACCCAGAAGCAACGGTTGAAGATTCTGGTCAAACAGATCTTCCCAGCGAAGCGGAACGTGCGGAAGCATGCTAACCCTCCCAACGTGCCCCAGCTCCACCCAACCGAGAAGCTCTGGGCCGATTTGAAGAGGACAGTATATTCAAATGATTTCGTGGCCAAAACGACGGATGATTTGATCAAAAAGGCGACCAAGGAACTGAAGAAAATGCCTACAAGCTTATTTTTTCCACCTATAACCAAAGTTTCGACTAACTGCCGCAAGCACCGCCAGGGAGTAGAAGTATTTTTGTGAAGTTTTTAATTTCAAAATGAATAAAATTCAATTTTGTTTGATAAAATATTTTTTTCCGTTCTTTTTTACCATCCACCCGAAAATATCCGCTTTTTTAAAGCGATCATTGGAAGAAGCTCGTTAAAAAAAGGGTCAACGCCAATCAGAAGAAGAAGTTCTCTTAAATTTGGAAACAAATTCTAAATAAACAATTTGATAGTCCACAAACATATGAAGGTGATACATTTTAAAGATTATAGGTTTAAAATACGAATTTATGTATTGCCTGGATAATGATGCCTCCAGAGCACGGCTATTGGATATCCTAGTGGCCCGAGGAAGACAACCCTTCAGCGAGGAAAGAGATGTTTTGGGAGTCCATGATCTTCCCTACATGCAAGTGATCTACGAATTCCTTTGTTTGTCTGACCTTAGAGTGAAATGTCATCACACCCCTCACTCAAATAAATTTCCTGGCATTGTGTCCCAGTTATACTATCCTCTTGTTTCCGTGCTACTTGTACCTACCCAGCAACCTATTTGTCACCCATATGAGCCTAGCTCTTGATAGGGGCTATAGGGACCAAGGACTTGGTGGCAGTCACAGTCATGAACAGCAAATATTAGCTTAAATAAATTACCTGCCTAGCCCCTTCAAAACGATAATGTGACTAATTAACCTCGAGCCAACCACGAGTAATTGGCACCCCACTTACTTACACAAAGAAGCAAAGAAGCAAACAATATTGGATATCGGCTCCGCAAAGTGATACGCGCCTCACAAATAAACGAACTAATCAAAAAAAAAAAGTTTAAATTAAAGAAGAAAATCCCAACAATAGAGTGGCACGATAAACAGCACTGTTGAATTGTTTTTGCAAGGAACTTTGTATATTTACCTAAGGCACACATCGAACGACAATGTTCTTTCTACCGCTTTTATCTTATCAAAACGAAAGCAAAGTGGTCACATTGCTTAAATGTCCAAGCCACACGACTCCACTCAGATGAGACGCAAAAACGTGGACCCATTTGTGCTTAGTCATTCTCTTCTTATCAGCTCGTGTCCACTATCTGTCAATACACTTTTCCCTGCAAATTGGCTGGTAACATAAAATCCAGATAAATCCCGCTGCGCCGCGAATAAGACCATCACAAAATCCACACCAGCACACAAAGCCAATAAAAACGACAGAAATTCAAAACATTGCACCCGCTAGTCCCAGATGCAGGCGGCTTATGTCGAGTGGAACCAGACTAGCAAAGGAGGGAAAAAAACGAGCATAAAAACATGCTGCCGTCGTCCCAACGGAGATGGGATCATAAAAAAAAGGCAAAAACCAACAGACGAAAACTGAAGTTAAAATGCATCCATGCAAAAGAAGAAGCGATGACCGACTCTCACTCTCATTTTCTCATTTGACAGCTACTGGCAGATGCTCACGGCTCCGGCACAGTGAGAGCGGTCACTCACTTACTCGTCAATAATAACGTTGAGAGCGAGCGATACGCCGTGAGATCATCGCTGGTGCGGATGAACAAAAACATTGCGGGCAGGGGTGCCAGCTTTTTTTTTGGAATCGTTTGAATGCCATTCGTCAATATATTGAGGCTGTGTTCCATTTGATAACTTTTCACTTAAACTAGAAACATTGAAAATTATTTAAAATGTTCGAAAATCCCTCAGTTGTTGATCGGCCGATTTTCGAGAAGGTGCTTATCTAAACTTATTAAAGAAAATGAATTTTAATTCGCCAACTGGAACACAGCCTAATTATCGTTAATGCTTGAAATCAGAAAAAGAATTGCCCAATACGATTTCACATCAGCAATCATTAAGTGTCACGAGTAGTCTACAATAATTGCACAATAATGTGCTGTCATTTTACAGTTTCCAATGATCGACTTATTCATAAATCACCCTTCCTCTTTGTACGCCCATGGCAGATTTTCAACACAGATCACTTCTTGGATCGAAGATGATTATAATGCAATCAAGCAAAGCTCTCGAACAATTTTTCTTTTTTATGATGTTAATTATCAAGGTAGAAGTTTTTATCATTTGACAACTGTCCTGTAATTTCACTAAATGACTCAAACATAGCGAAACACAGATGCCCTTATCATTCATCTGTGCTGAATTCAAATTTCTGTTCTAAGATAATAAGCCACTCGATAAGATAAGATCGTTTGAATCGCCGTTGGTCGACCATTCACATGAAATGGAATTTTCCTATCCAATGACCATATCTATGGAGTTCAATTTCACATTCACATCGCCAATCCCAGAAAAAAAAAAAAATCCACTAGCACTGCTTCACACAAACACAAATCTCACCCCAGCTGCACTCACAAGCTGATTTTGACAGTTCTCTCCCCTGTTGCCGAAAACAAAAACAAAATGCACCACGGTGTTTTGAACCGGAAAAAGAACCCCGTCCCGCATCGCCGGCACCGAAACTAATGCACACAAACCTACCTTTTTCATGATTCCGGTTTTGCGCTTCGAGAAGGTCGTGTACCGTCGCAACTTGTTATCGATGTATTCCATCTTAATCTTGACACGGCCCTTTGTCTTCTTCCCATTGCTCGGTGGTGACTTTTTCGGCTGCAGCGAGGTATAGCTTTCGTCCACCACTTCCGAGCCAACATTGCACCCTTCGAGGCCGGTCATGTTCTGCGAACCGACCATTTGCCGGCCATCGTCGTAGCAGTCCGAGTTGGCTCGTTTGATACCGCGGGAGAGGCTTCCGCCGCCGCCTCCACCTCCGCCGCCACCGCCACCACCGGTACCGCACTGAGGTCCATTTCCACTCATTAGGCTACCACCGCGAGACATGACTTGACCCACGAGGCCTCCACTTGGGGGCCGGGCGAGCGAAACGTTCGGATTACCGTAGATCTCCGGCGTTTCGCTCATCATACTCATGCTGTAGTTCAGATTGTAGCGCGAGTCACGCGCTGCATTCGGATCCATTATTTCCCAAATTTTTGCGGCTTTTCTGGGAACTGGCACCAAAGGAAGATTCACGCTCGCGGCTTTCGGCAGGTTCTAGCACACGAATTGCTTTTTACAACCACGTCACTACCCGGTTTTTCGCACTTTTCCACCTCAATCGCACCGGAATTATTTCGGATCTTTCCAGCGGTCTGTGACCTCCGAACACACTCGCGGTTCCGTTTGTTCCTATCGCACTATAGTTTTCCGTGAAAGGGCCGTGTCATTCACTGTTTTCCTTATTTCCACACACCACTAAACCGACAATTTTCCTCGAGGAGGAAAATTCGCACCCGTAAAAATCCGCGACCCCGAATGAACTGAAGAATGCTTATTTCGGGATTGGACGGGCGGTAACTCACTCTCCGTTTGTTTTGACAGATGGATGAACGTTGTTGCGTTGGACGGTACACGGTTTGCCTTCTCTCCTTTTGACAGCAGCAGCAACAGGGTCTCCTCAGCCTCAGCCAGCAGTCGCTCTCGTCGTCACCCACGATGGTTGATCGCCTTCTCTGCAACAGCGGCAGCTACGCGCCTTCTCCTTCACACCTCCACGCCGTTGGAAGACCAGGAACCAGCCAAAACACGCCGTCTATTTCGCTGATGTCGATGTTCGGTCACACAGCTCAGCTCCTTCTTTTTTTGGGGAACTTTTCTAATGTTTTGATCCCCTTTTCGAGATTATTTTTATCTTTTGATTTTGGTCGCTCTTTTGCTCTTACGAATTGGAATCTCGACGATGTCTTATTTTATCAGATGCTTGCAAGTGTCGTTGTCGTCGTCTATCTTCTGGCCGGTACAATTACTCAACATTTCAGCTTGCGAGATTGGAGTGTCTGATCGTAGCTGTAAGCAGTTGGTTGATTCCACAGGTTGTTTAGAACTTTCACAGCATGCCCCAACGGTTTCTTTGATCGATCACTTTTGTTCTTTTTTTAAATCACACAATTTCATAAGTTTCGCACAGAAAACTCAGCTCGGAGCATCGGTTCTACCACAGTCAAACGCACGCAGATGGTTCGCTGTTCCTCCAAATAAAGCAAAACAAGCCACTTGTTGATTTCTTCCGAACCGTGTCACCAATCGTTCGGCGATCGGCAGTCGATTTCCACAAAAACTTCTTTTTCTCCAAAATTGCACAAGTTCCCGTCACCGGTTACGTCAACTTTCCGCTCCCTATGGACAAACTGCTTCCTCCAAATTTCGGCTGTCACCCGGACGGATCTCTCCAAAAAACTGACTCCAACGGTTTGGTACGATTTTTTTCTCCTCTGTTGTTTGCCTCGTCGATCGTTCGAACGGCCGATCGATCCAAGCCGAAAAAACCGAAACTCAACACGCGCAAAACACACACGGACGACAACTCTCTGCTGTGCACACTGACTGATGATTGTTAGCGCTTCGCTCGCACGAGGAACATTCTACATATGGCTCCAGCTGACCACTGTCGATATAATAAAATTACGAAAATAAAATAATATAAAACCGATCCAGCAGATCGTCGCGATCGTGTACGACCCACTCTTTCATTGTGTGCGAGACCTTCGGCAGTCTTCGGGCCGCTCGCTCCACGTGTTCGCACTGTTTCCCAACCAGCAAGTGTGCGTTCATCTCCGTATTCGTACTCCGTTCGTAAAACTTTGGACCTCTCTCACACAATCCAAGCCTCGATACGATCGAAACAGCCCAGGCTGAGCCTCGTGCCAAAACGAGACAACTCCTTCTTCGGACTCCAGAGCGGCAAATTGGACCTCACACTCGTCGCCACCGGTCGTTGTATGCGCTGATTGCAACTAAACGAGAGGCGGCAATTTATGGTTACGCCTATTTTTAGCAGAATGCCACTTGTGGGGATGTTGGGAGGAAACGCACACTCGCATTGACGGTCGACTGATCATAGTTGCGATCGCGTCCAGTGACAGGAATCCTAAAAATAAACGAAGCCGTTTGGGTGCCGACTTACATGGGGAGATGTGATCTGCGATCGCTGCACGAGTAAACTACAACAATAAGGATTTAGGGCTGTTTACGGATCAATGAAGGGGTCCAAAATCGGTCTGCCTGGCCATATTTTTTGGATGCAAGTGAGAGTGGTCGCGCGCGCGCTCGCTGTGCTGTTGCCCATTATTGTGCGGCCACTGCAGGTGCTCGTTTGAGACCTTGGAGTCACGAGACTGGATTTCCCGCTGCAAATGGGATGATTATGGCCGGGTGATAAGCGCAATTTGTCAATGAATCGTGGGGCAGCCATTTTGGGGCGATCGAGGATGTAATTCAATCATCGCGGCTTTGTTGATGGGTGATCTTGAGTGTCTGTTTATGGGGACCCGATGTTTGTTTTGACTACTGGAAATTGAGCTGCATTTCCCTAGGGAGCAACGAATGCAGAATCGGCCCAATGGCTTTGTATGATACTAGGCACTCGTGATCTCGTCACAAACGTATTTAAACACAAAAAGAAGGTTACCGACTAAGCTAGTATTATGCTCAGAAACTAGTTGGTTTAATAGAGAGAGACATGATTCAGAAATTGGTGGAGATCAGAAGTTTCTGTAAATTCAAATATACAGTGACGGACAATACAATAAGACCAAAGCCTGATTTTCATACAAAATGGTCATGTTAGGGGGCTTGCCTTTCATTTTCTCGAGAACCAATTGAGCTGAAATTTCGGCTGTGGTGCAGAAGTAACCTAAATTGTCATCTGCATTAAATCCATCATTTTTCATTCACCACTAGAAAAGTTACAGACACCGCATACGACAAAACAATAAGACAACTTTTTGATTTCCATAAAGGATGCTCGAATTTGAGGATCTGAATTTTGATTATTGATGCACGGGTCATTTTAATATCAGTATACTATAGATTGTAATTCACACTTATCAACATGGCCTAAACTATGGATATCCAAAGGAGGTCTTATTGTTTTGTCGTAGGTGGTGTCTGTAGTTTCTGAAGTGGTGAATGAAAAATAATGATTTTTTTTTTATCTACTTCATTTATTTGGGAGGCTCAATTGCGTTAGCTTTACGGGGCCGATAATTCATTGTTTTTTGTGTAATGTAATGACTTAATACTAGGATGAGTAGGACTTGGGCCATTTACTCGACGTTTACCCGAGGTTAAAAAAGGTGACATTTTTTGGGAATGGGTTGGACAGAGGAACATGGAAATATGATTCTGTAGTCTCATCAGATAGTTGTCGCCAGCACAATAACTAGGTGAGGAATGGTCAGGGCTCCATTTTTGTGTTCGGCCGGTTGTGGTTACCATTGGGCGACGATGAAACTCCTCAAGATGTCGGAACAAAACAAACATAAAGTAATGAATAAAGAAAAACAAAAACACAATCAGATTAAATGCTTATACTAGACATTTGGAGAAACACATAAATCGTTTTCTGGCGGCGTAATTGTCCGTGCATTGCTAGACTGCGTGATCGATGTCATCATAACCGTTTCCACACCGGCAAAGATTGCTGTCCACGAGGTTAATTCGATAGAGGTGTGCATCTAACTGATAATGGTTGGACATAAGTCTACTCATCAAACGGATGAAATCACGGCTAACGTGCAGGTCCTTAAACCACGCCCTCGATGAAACAATAGGAATTATGGAATGTAACAGCCGTCCTAGATTTCCGGTGTTCCAACCGGTTTGCCAACTCGAAAGGCAACTCTGACGCAGGGCTGGCAAATGTCATTTTCAATGAAAAATGATTAACGATTTTTACCGAATTACGTCTGAAAATCTCATCGGGCGAGAAAACGATGACGAAGATTTTCTTCTAAATCTCATCGATTTTTCCGTCATGACAGCACGTGATAGTGTTTTGGTCATCGCTATTACAACCACATTAATGGATATAATTGTAAGTTTCATCACAAAACGTCAAATAAAATTTTCACTCTATAGATAACATATTATTACTTAGCTGATTTCAAGTTAATTAATTAGAAATTTGTGAAACAAAATCGTAAAAGAAAAAATCTCATGACTGCATGATGGTGTGAGATTGACAAGAAAGCTCATGATAGTTCATTTCTTCTCGTGACAGTGAGTTGGCATGTTTTTTCATCGTCACATGATGGCCATGAGATTTACCAGCTCTGCTCTGACGTACTAAATGGTAAAATTCATCGTGTGAAATTTGTCTATCATACAAATCGCCTTCCTGGGCGCCCACCTTTGCGAGCGAGTCCGCTTTCTCATTGCCTGGGATTGAGCAATGTGAAGGGACTCATACAAAGGTGATCAAATGTGATCTTTCGACCAGCACGCTCATCTGATCCCTTAGTTTTGAAAGGAAATAAGATGAGTGTTTACTAGGTTCCATCGACCGAAGGGCTTCAATCGAACTGAGGCTGTCCGAGAAGATGAAGTAATGGTCTGTGGGCATGTTGGAAACCATCCCCAATGCGAAGTTGATTGCTGCCAGCTCAGCAACATAAACAGAACAAGGTTCCTGAAGTTTGTGGAAGTCGCTAGAGTTTTCATTGAAGACACCGAAGCCATTGAGGCGAGACCCATCAGTGAAAAACCTTTTGTCAGAATTGAATTGTTGGTACTTGTTGTTGAATTGTTGGTACTTTTCAGTAAAAATACGCGGAATTATTATGGAACGAAGTTTATCCGGAATCCCATGAGATGCTTGTTTCATGGAAAGATCATAATGGATTGAGGAACTGCTAAAGGTGAAGTGAGCACAGTTGATTTGAAGTTGATTTTATATTCTTTATAAAATCATTTATTTGGTTAAGCTTAACCGAATCAACTTTGCAGAGCAAAGTTTTCATTTTTATACACATCAGTTATCTTAGAACTAAAGTTAAGAGGGGAAACCGATAACTCGCGGCCGTCTCGAGGTTAATAGAAATAACAGTTAAACGGATTCGAATATGGGTGGAAATTTGAAGTTTTTTTTTGTATAATATATTTATTTAAAATTCTAAATCGTCCAATCAAAACTCATTACTTTATAACATTTGGTTTACTTTTGACTTGAACATTTTCGAGAATAAAAGACACACACATATATACAAATACAGATAAAAACTAAAACTAATCATTCATGTTAAACTTCCTACAATCTAAAGCGAATGTTAGTCAAAAACTCATAAATGAGTTTCATATACTCCAGATCACGTACAGCCAAAATATCTTGAACTGGTACATTGGGTTGTCTTCCTCGAGCCCTAAAGGAATTAATAAGCTCAAATCTGACTCAACGATTCTCGGGACACGACCAAATAATGTGATCTGCGTCCTGGTAACCTTGTTCACATTCACAGAGATTGCTGCCTCTCGATGGGCTGGACCGTACCAAACAGCGTTGCCAATATTTTTTTTGAAAAAACTGGAAGAATGCAAAAAAAGAAAACTGTAAAAAAACTGGATCCTAAAAAAATCAAGCCTACGTAATGAAAAACCATTTGTCGCATATTACAATTTATATGTTGTATGTAAGATATATTGTTACAATATGTTGAATTGTTCTCTAATGGTTTTAACTAAAAATTCTTTACACTAACACAGATGGTTTCTGTATGCCATATTGTCATTGTAAGATTTCTTTAATTCTGGATTATATCCCAACATTTTGACATAAAATAGAACGAAAATAAAGCGAATACAACTGCATATTCAGCATAATGTTATTTGGCCTATGCCATATGGTTAAAACTGTATAGAATACTGTTCGCTTATACTTATCAACTTCATGGTTATTGTTACAACAATATCGGAAATAGTTATCAATAATATGGGGAATTGTCAATGAATGGTTTTTAATTATGCGTGGAACCACGAAGGACATTTTATTTATTATATAACGCTTGACCTAAATGACGGTTCGATCTTTGAATCTGCTGTGGTATTAAACATGTCCCACATTCAACACACGACCATTTTTGTGGAGGAATGACACAAAGTTTTCCAAGCTGAAAAAAAGATAATATTTAAAGTAATTTGTTTCCAATAGATTTGAAAAACTGTTTAAAGCATTCTTAGTGTTATTTTAAAATCAGATTTCCGAAGAAATTTGCGAAATGGGCGAGTCTGCTTATGTAAACGATCATTTAAATCGACTATTTATCACAAATAAGAGCTAAATTTCCTAATCTAAGACCACAATTGGATAAAAGAAGGCTTACTCTAGCCATGTTTGGTCTTAGTCTTGAAAATTGTGCGTTTATTCGCTAAACAACGTACATTGAAATGTTTGTGTACGAAAGCAGTTTCGCCCATTTCGCTATTTTTTCCGGATTTTATCATTTATGTGTAAACAAATAAAACTTAAACCAAGACTATAACTGAATTTAAAATACAATATAATTCATTTGTTCACCTAGTCAATATTTAAACTTAACAAATATAACTTAACCCAAATAACAAATATTCACTGTTTTTTGGTCTCTCTTCTAACCGACTCGTACATTTAATAATTATACTTGGCTTTTATGTGTTGATTTATTCTAAGTTTTCCTGATTTTTCTTGATTGAAAGTAACCAATTTTTTGGTTGCTAAAATTCCCTTCATCATGTTTGTCCCAAACCTGTTCCAAATTTTAGTTTTGTTTGTATTGTAAACGAAAAAAAAATCTTTTCACCGTCGCAGATGAATGAGGAAGAATTAATAAATTTGGTTTCAAATTCCGTAGATTTGGAAAAGCAAATGAAATGTCAAATCTTTCCAAACCTTTCCCCAAAACAACGTGGCATCATTTGCATGCTTCAAATCATCAAAGTCGATGTTTCTAAGTTCCCGGATTTCATTATCAGAATCTTGATACTTATCATCTTTGTTTTCCCAACTAATCTGTTTTCCTCTTGTTCACACTTCTTTAATTCAAATGATTCACTAGTGTGCGTCGATAAAACTTCAAAAAGCTGCAGTTGACAGATAGAGCAAGTTGATTTATAAACGCTAAAAACACAGTAGCCTTTTTAAGGGGATAGGAATCTTTCCACATTAAAAAAAAAGTCCTACAATTAATGGGTAAAGCAAACAGGGTTGAGAAAAAAAACTGGAAAAAACTGGACAAAAGTCAGAAAAACTGGACGATTTGAAGATTTTGCTTTTTGACTGGATCCCGTAAAAAAAAAACTGGAAGAATCCAGTTTAAACTGGAACATTGGCATCCCTGGTACCAAACGGTATAAATGAGCGTTCAAAGAATAAAGATTGGACATGAACTAATGTTAATAAAACAAATGAACTCAAAATGGCTGCCGTATTGAGTGCTCGGCTGCTACAAAGGCAGTGGTGTTGGTTTAGAGGGGTTTGAATAACTTTTGATACTGCCCATTTTGACAAGCTTTGTGGTATAAATACTCTTCTGTGCAACGCACGAAACAATCGATACTCTGCATGTAATGTCAACTGGTCACCAAGGTAGTGTGATTTAACCCCGCTAGACATTTTCTTGTGGGGTTATGTTAAGTCGCAAACCACCGATGCCCTGAAAGCCAACATTACTCAAGAATATGCCATTATGTGAAATCAACTATGTTTTTTTCTTGTCGAGAATCATCTTCAGGCGATCTCGCTATTTATGTAAACGCAGGTTTGAGTTTTAAAGTTATGAGAAATTTTACGATTGACGGACTTCATCTTATACATGTTGGAATTAAGTGTAATGGACCTTATTACGAAGTAATAGGGTTATACAGACCACCTTTTCTCGATTAGAACAGTTTTCACGACGAGTTTGAAAGTATATCGTCGGTTCAAAATTCGCGTCCTCAATTTTTTGTTGGTGACATGAATATTCCCATTAATTTGTTGAAAAATAAATACACTTGTTCGTTATAAAAGCCCTCCAAAATCGCATAACTTTGTTTGCTCAAATACTTTTGCGACTCGTCCAACTAGTAAAACACCTTAGATCACTTCGTTTGCAATAATGATATTTTGGAAAGTATAAGAAATAATACTTTAGAACGTTTCCAGGCGAAATGACCTGGATATGTGGAAAATTATTTCCGATATTTTTTGATTTAAATGAAACTTTGCATACGCTTTTGGCTAAAGAGATTGAACAATTTCCGTGCTAACATAGATTTTTGTGACACAATAGTCAGTTTTAAAAAGGTCGTAAGCATTTTCAATAGCACTTCAATTAATAATTTGACGCTCGAAATCCTTTGGTTGTATAAAAAACTGACCAAGAACAGTTTGTGACCCTATGTGTGAAGGTTGTAAAAAAATATACACTGAGAAAAAAATTGTCGGAATTTTTTTTTTTTAATTAACTTGAAAATATAAATATCTCAAGAAACAACTTTTTGATTTCTTTTATTTTTTAATTGTAAATATTTGAAGTTATTATGCAAATGCAAATGAAAAATTTGGAAAAAAAAAATATAAAAAAAAAAATTTTTAAAAAACACAATTTTCGGTCATTTTTTTAAAATTTTAATTTTTGGGAAAAAAACATATTTTGATTACATAATATGATTTTTGAAGTAGGAATTTAATTTACATATTGTAACGGGATGTAATGTTAGCCTAGCTCCTTCATTCGGCCTATGTACCAAATATGTTATTAATTCAGCCATAATCAACAAAATCATGTTGCTATCGGGATAACCGATTAATTCCAAAGCAAATGAGACATTATTAATTAATTTATTGTTTTTCACATCCGTGAAATGTTCGATTTCATTAACTTTTTAGACACCATAACTTCGCTTTCTAAGCTGAACAGATTATCTGCATGATCTTCGAATGGACTAAATTTGGCTAAATTGAACCGATTAACCGAGTAATGCAGCCTAGATGTACAAAAAATAGTCACACGTTATTAACTAACTGTTCACATCAATAAAATAACAATAATTTAACAAGAAATCCTTAGACCCAATGTTAGGGACATATTATTTTCTATGTACTCAACTATGGCCTGTTGGATTAATAACATATTAAAAATGTTGTTATTGGTATAATTTTCAATGCAAATGTATGAGTTTGCGTTTCTATATTTTTCAAATGGCTCAAACAAAGGAACAAAATCTGTGTAGAGTAAATTATAATGTTCACATATGATTTACCGAATGACCGGTAAATCATATGTGAAAATAACTGAAATGTTTCAAAGTAATTTTAGCTTAGTTTGTTTGTGAAATTATGTGTTGGATAGATTCAATACAGCTGGCAACGCCTTTAATCAGAAAATCAAGGAAAAAACCAAACGAAGACTGCATTTAATAGTAATGGGACGAAGTTGCATCCATGAATAGACCCACTTTGGTGTCTATGGACCGACATTACATCCATATCCTGTTATTTATTTATGACTAAATAAAATGAGTTGCGTAACTTTTTGTGAAACATACTACCAAACGTCTTATTAAACGTACCTAACCAAGTGTAAATCTAGTTCAATATTGCTCACAGCTACCATACTTCATGAGTTATGATAAAAAATGTAATCGATCGTTGCATATTAGGCTGAGTTAAGGGACACATACCCTATTTTCCCCCCCCCCCCCCCCCCCACGACCCCTACGAGCACCCCCCTCGATTTTTATTTTTATTTTTAACATACACAAAAAAAAAAAAAAATAATATTTCTTTATATTTTTTTTATTCTCCCCCACCAAAAAATGTTTTTTTAAAAAAAAAAATAAAATATTTTCCTCTCTTTTTTTTCCCCCCCCAAAAAAAAAAAAAAAAACAAAAAAAACAAAAAAAAAAAAAAATAAAGAAGAACACCGCTCCTCTCCTTCTTCTCCCCCCCCCCGACCACGCCGGGCACATAACTACCACATCACCACAACAAAAAACCACGAAAAGATACTTTGCCAATGACGTCAGCACTATGGGTCCTCTACAGTTTATAATCTGTTTTGATCAAATGTTGGACCAACTTACCGCCTGCCTGAATTTTAGTCAGCATCAAAGGCTCTCAGTAGCTTGAAAAACTCGTCCGTTGGGTAGGCTGCTGCTGGGTGTTGCCTGTTACCTAGAAATCTAAAACTACCTGTACTTGGTATATAAATTCGTTCCACTTCTCGGAAAGCATCAGTAACAAATTTGTCTTGAGTGTTTAATAATAATTTCAAAATGGAATTCAATATGGTGAAGTGTTGCAAACCCTTTCCTGAAACACGGTGCTCGCTAAAGCTTCGTAAATTAAACGAAAACATTATTCAAGGGCTAATATTAATGAGCTGGCGAATTCCGTTTGAAACGTCTAAATCAATCTGTGATTCATGTCGATTACATTTAAACAAAGTGAAACACGCAGAAACTAAGTATGATATCGATGAGCAAACACACAACCCCGTTCCGGAGCTTCAATCATCTACATCAAGGTACGCTATGGAGGAAATACCTTCGGCTACATCCATGACATCATCAAGCTTGCAACAGGCATTTTCCAGAGCGCATAATATCGAGTTGTTTAACAAAGGTATAGCTGGAATCAACGTTTCACCGGTATCATCATCAAAACTGAAGCAGGTTCACTATCCTCGGAGAAAATATTTGAATATTACTGACGGTTTAAAAAAAAACATTTTCGGATTTGAAAAGGAAGATGACCTGGATTTGTTGAAACGAAACGCGGCTGACTTTGACGAAATAGCATTTCTGTTGAAAGAAAAATTTGCTGCGCCAGAATGTTCAAAAGAAGACCAAATAAGGAAAGTATCTAAAATCTTGGAATAATCAAACAGGAAATGGAACAGTTTAACACACACGTCACATAGCGGAAGTCAAAGGAGTATTGGCTACCCGCAACGAAAGGATAGAAAGCGGTTTGACGCCGGAAGTAAAAAATGAGATATTGGAGTTTTACGACAGTGACCAGATAAGCAGAGCCATGCCAGGACTATGGGACTACTTTTCATTTGTATTTGTATTTGTATTCGTCTTCGATTCTATCGTACAGACTTAATCTTAACCTACATTCTTAATTCTAGATTTAAAACAATATTTAGACAGATTAAAATCAAATAAATCACTTACACTATTAAAATTTCTAATGCAAGAACTGAGTGGGTTATTGTACCCATAATTTGTCCTATGTACTGGAATGGCAATCAGAGCAGCATTTCTGAGCCGGCGACTAGGTACGTTGAATTGCACACACGATAGAAGATCCGAGGAATCGATATTGTGTTTAAGAATATCAAAAATCAATAACCTTTGCAGCTTTAAACGTCTAGACGAGAGCAGCTCAAGGTCAATCAGTTGACAACGCGCTGGATAGTCTGGCAGGTTAGCAGGGTCATTCCATGGCAGGTGACGGAGAGCAAAGCGGATGAACAGCTTCTGCACGCGTTCGATACGAATGACTTGTGAGGTGTGGTAAGGGGCCCAGACAGGGGCAGCGTATTCCAAAACACTACGCACTAGCGCACAGAACAGTGCCTTTAGTGCATGTACGTCAGTGAATTCTAACGCATTCCGTCGGATAAAACCGAGAACAGCAAAAGCCTTAGCAGTAACGGTTGAAATATGCTCGTTGAAACGTAGCTTGGAATCCATTATCACACCTAAATCTCGAATAGACTGAACTCGTTCCAGTGTTGTTCCAGTAATGGTGTATTCGTGTCTAATGGGAGATAAGCACCGGCAAAAAGTTATCACTTTACACTTCTTAATGTTTACGCTCATTCCATTTTCGTCGCACCAACGAAGAAGCAAATCAGTGTCAGCCTGCAGAGCGACGCAATCCAGCATAGATTTTATTCTTCTGAAAATTTTGAGGTCGTCGGCGTACAGCAGTTTAGCAGATGAGAATTGATCGCATAAATCGTTGATGTACAGAACGAAGATCAAAGGTCCTAGCACACTACCTTGCGGAACACCAGAAGGAACGCAGAAGGTCTCGGATCGAGAGTAGTTGACCTGAACGAAAGCCTCCCTGCCAGTCAGGTATGACAAAATCCAATTGGCTATCCAATCAGGAAAACCCATGTGACGAAGCTTCTCCACGGCATCTTGGTGAGGAACGGTGTCAAACGCTTTCGAAAAATCGAAGTATATGGAGTCCACCTGATTCCGCTGCTCGATCTCCCGAAACAGCACATTCGAATAACATAACAAATTGGTCGTTGTAGAGCGATGTGGAATAAATCCATGTTGATATTCCGAAATAATTGGTCTCGAAGCAGACAGTATTACTTTGTGAACCATGGATTCAAGGAGTTTACCCAAGCAACAAAGAATCGAGATTCCACGATAGTTTTCAACGCTTCGTGAACTCCCAGATTTGTGAACTGGAATCATTTTGGCGGTTTTCCATAATCCCGGAAACGTTTTTTCACTAAGCGACTGATTGAAAATCAGAGTCAGTGGCCCGACAATAGACCTAGCACAGTTCTTCAGAAGAAAAGGCGTAAGGCCATCAGCACCGGCCCCTTTCGAGACATCTAGGTTGCGGAGAGCTGACATCACTTCCTGTTGGGAAAACTGGAAGCATGGAAGGTGAATATCGTGGGTTGGGATATTCTGAAAGCTTCCTGGGTGCAGTAGTGGCGATGTTGAGCTAAACACACTTTGAAAGAAGCTTGCAAAAAGGTTCGCAGCCTCCCCGGATGTAGTTACCGTAGTACCACCATAACTGACCGTGTTCGGGATCTGACTATTTGACTTTTGCGCTCTCACATACTTCCAAAATATCGATGGGTTATTTTTAATGTTCGATTGCAGGTTATCCAGGTATCTTCGGTGGCTGGACTTAAGAAGCTCATTATAGGAAGATTCCACAAGATGAAGCAGATTCCTGTTTTCGGCAGATTTTGCAGCGAAGAACCGCTCACGTACTTTCCTTAACCTGTTACGCGAGTTTCTTAACTCTACAGTCCACCAGGGTTTTCTAATAACAGCTCGATTAACACCACGGCGACGAGGGACTTTCGAATGCAATATAACAAACAGTTTGTCGTAGAACAGGATAATATTGGCGTCGACAGAATTCCCATGGAGGTAATCATCCCAATCCACCGAACAGAGCTCAGCATTGAGAGAAGTGAAATCGCAACGCCGAAAGTCCAGATCCATGATGTCCGATTGGGGTTCACGAGGGATGGGTACGAAACAGTTTACGTCGATTTGTAGAACTAACGGTGGATGATGCTCATCAATGGGAAGAAGTGGTATAACTGGTTGCGAAATTTCCATGATGTCCGTAGAGCTTGTAAACACCAGATCTAAAACTCTACTGTTGCGATTGGATATGGAGTTAAGTTGCACCAGACCACAAGCCGAGATGGAATCGGTAAGAGCAACTTCTTGCTCGCTGGATGCGTTTGTGGGCAGGTATCCGTTGACGTCATCATCAAAACTCCACTGCAGGTGAGGGAGATTATAATCACCAAGCAGCAGAATGATATCGTTGTCGGAAGACGTTTCTGAAACATGTTGAGCAGCAGCGCCGTGGGTGGCATACAGCATTGGGCTAGAATTTGGACGTAGATAAATGCCAAAAACGTACAACGATCGGTTGGCAAATTTCACGCGCACTGCAACTTGCTCAAGCTCATTACAGTCTGTCAGAGAAACTTCTGCACAGTGTAGATCGCATTTGACTGCGACAAGCACACCGCCACCTCTCGATAAATTGCTAGTGGATTCACTGCGATCGCAACGAAAAATAGAGTAATCCGACGACAGTTCGGAGTTACCGATGTCGGGCCGGAGCCAAGTTTCGGTAAGAACTACTACGTCATACTCACAGTTGGATAACCGTTGCTTCAAATCAGTCGTTTTAGTTCGCAACCCCCTGACGTTTTGGTAGTAGACGCACAGGAAACGAGAATCGTCTAGTCTGGCTGCGTTAAAGCAGATACGCCGTCTGCTGTTCACTTGAGGATCACTGTTGGCCAATGACGGGAGAGCCTCGATTGTGTCTGGGGGAGGCAAAGCTTCCGTAGTACATTCGTCAATGCGTTCCAGTGGCTGATTGTACTGCGGAGAGTGATCGGTGATTGGAGCAGTGCTGTGAGCGGAGAACGGATCAGAGATGGTACTGATCGAATGTGAATCGTACTTGCCTGGTGTAGCTGGTTGGAAGACCACTTCACCAGCAACACATACAGGGCCGGGACGACTGTTGAACGCTGGCAGGAATGGCACGACTGTGGTGAGTGGCTCGGTGGCTTCCATAATGCCAACATTTTTGCGTCCCAGAAGTGTAGTCGACAGCGAAGAAAAACAGGTTAAAATTTCAGAGGATGCTAGACGTGATCCAGCGGGTTTCTGTTTGTGGTGTCCATTGGTATTATGACCAGTGTATCGTGAAATCTGACTTAACACTACTGATGAGTTGCATTGTGCACAGTTCAAGGTCGGTGGCAAGTTTAGCTGCGCTGCGCTGAAACAAGAACACATTTCAGGCGAAGAATTGATACTATCGAACACATACTTGCCTGAGAGAGGAGGTTGGAAGCCCCTTCTACCAGTCTCAATCCCAGGTCCAGAACGACTACGATGACAGGAACCAGCAAGCGCGACTGGGAGGAGAGGCTCAGGGGCTTCCATAAGGCGACAGGCAATGCGTTCTGAATTGGTTGGAGCATCAACTATGGCAGGATTCATGTTAATCACGTGTTTTGTAATAATCGTGGGCTCGGGTAGTTTTTTTCTCGTGGTTCGAAAGCTCGAATTTCTACTCCATCTGGCCAGTACCATTTATCTCCAACGGTATTTTGCACGTTTGTTGGCACAATTGCTTTGAACGATACAAATGTTAGCTCGCGCTGATCCTACCCCCCGGAAATTATTTTAACCCCTTTCACCATGGAAGCGTCCACATTTGTAATCTCGCAGATATGGTTTCGAATAGCCGCTTCGGTCTGATCGGGTGCAAAAGGTGTGACGTAGAATGCTGCTAGATGGTCGTCCAATTGCAGTTGAGATTCCTTTCGAGCTACTTTCAATGAATCAATACCTAGCGGTCGTGTGGTTGGTGGTTGTTGAGGCGGTGCAATTGTGGTGGAGTTCATCACGTTTGCTGCATGGCTAGAGTGATTAGCGGATGAGACTAAGCTCGCTCCAGCTATGGCAGTAGGAACACCAACGGTGGCGGTACTCAAATTCAGCTGATTTTTTCCTTGAGATGAACTGATTACAGGTTCACAAAAATATCACTCTTTTGTTCTGCGATAGAGGCAAAATTGTTTTCAAATGAAGTATCATCCAGCCTTCATAGTATATATAAATATGTAAAATGAAAGGAAACTTCTCTTACCTAGTCTAAATGTAGAAACAATATATGAACTTTAGTATGCGCATAATAAGGTCTGTATCCACATTAATCCGGACACCTTCAAATCATTGTAACTTTTGAAATATTGCACGTAGTAATGAAAAAATTCACTGTGGTATAGCTGAGAGTCTATGATGAAAAATACTTTGATTGATGTTTACATTTCATGTTTAGTATTCAAGATGGCGACGAAAGAAAAACAAGTGCGCGAGCGAATTTTGT
Organism: Aedes koreicus; assembly: GCA_024533555.2. NCBI lineage: Eukaryota > Metazoa > Arthropoda > Insecta > Diptera > Culicidae > Aedes > Aedes koreicus. Next base: position 8,284 of record JAHHFK020001540.1, on the reverse strand, counting down.
ACGGGCGTACGGCAAATCCTGACTTGTCAATACGGGACCTTCCAAAAACATTGGATTTGCCTAAATCCACTGTTCACGGTGTGCTCAAATCATTTTCGGACCGTTTGACGGTGGAGAGGAAACCGAGAAGTGACAAAAACATTGGACGCGCTGATCCTGTCATGGACCGAAAGGTGAAAAGGATATTAACGAAAACCCCAAATCTCTCCATTCGAACGGTGGCTCGTAAAATAGGGATGTCGCCTGGTTTTGTCCAAAAATTAAAACAACGTTTCGGACTTAAGTCGTATAAAGTAAAAACAGTTCCAAATCACAACGACAAACAGAACTTAGCAGCAAAATCACGGGCTCGACGTTTGTACTGCGAATATTTGACGAAGTTTTCATGCGTTGTTATGGACGATGAAACTTATGTCCTGGAGGATTTCAAGCAGCTTCCAGGGCTGGCTTTTTATTCTGCTATGGCCAGAAATGCTACAGTTGAGCATTTCAGAACGAAGAAGGCATCGAAATTCCCCAAAAAATACCTTGTGTGGCAAACAATTTGCACGTGTGGCAAAAAGAGTAAAACTTTCGTCACTACAGGCACAATCAACAAGGAGATCTATCAGAAAGAGTGTCTGCAGAAGCGATTGCTACCCTTCATCAAAAGTCACACAGAAAAACCTTTGTTCTGGCCCGATTTGGCATCATGCCACTATGCTAAAACTGTGATGGTACCAAGTAAATCAAGTGAACATTGTACCAAAAACCTCAAACCCGCCAAATTGCCCAAAGCTACGACCAATCGAGAGATATTGGGCTCTGATGAAGCGGAAGCTTTCTGGAAAGAAGCAAGGAATCAAAGACATCAAACACTTCTAGCAAATTTGGACAAAGACGGCTTCTAAGATTTCTGAAGAGTCTGTACAAACCCCAATGGACGGAGTTAAGCGCAAAGTTCGAAAATTTTATGCAAATACCGAATAACTATGTTTTGTCTTCACAAATTGTTAAACCACATCCCATGAATCTGAAATAAACAACTACGACGGAAATATAATACGAAATTTATGTTTTATTCATGTTTTGAGGTGTCCGGATTATTGCGGATACAGACCTTAAATTGGAAATACACTAAACTAAAATATAAGACAAGTTTTTTCAATCATTTTCCCCTATTTCTTATGCTGTTTATAGAATCGTCTTGCTGGCTAGGAGTGAGTTGTCGGAAACTAAACGCATATTTCGAAAAAGGTATTTTTGTGATGCCGGAAAACCGCGAATAAATTATGAAAAGGCCCTATTTTCTGCTGGAAATATACTGCAACATCGAAACACGTTTATTTTGGCAAATAGTTGAGATTTTAAAAATGCTTTATAAGTTGACTTTAGAATAGATTTTTCACTTCAGATCTCTCCACCCTGAAGTTTTTTTTTTCCCAGAACTGACGTAAGAGCCTCAAGAGCGTTTCCACGTGAAATGACCTACAGTATGCAAAAAAAGTTTATCCACCGTCAGTGAAAAATTAGATTTCTTCCAAAAAATCCACCAGAATTATTATTTATGCAAAAACAAAGCAAATTCATGCGAGTTCAAAACAAAAAACAAATTCTCTTGCATTTGAGACATGATGTTAAAAAAAAAAGTTAAAAGTTAACGCAAAAAAAGTATATCCACCCCTCTGGCTCACATAGTTTAAGTACTTCGTATGACCACCTTTGGCTTCAATAACTGCTCGACATAGTCGTAGCAAAGACTCAACATGCTTAACAGTTGTTTCCAGGGTGATTTTGTCCCATTTCGTTGAGATTACCTGCCGCAATTGCTGGATGCTTGTTGGTTTTGGCTCCTGGACCTTAATTTTCAAAATTGACCAGAGATGCTCGATCGGATTAAGGTTGGGAGACTGTGCTGACAACTCCATAACCTTGATGCGCTTTTCCTTGTACCACTGCGAAACCAGCATTGAGGTGTGCTTCGGATCTCCGGCTTGTTGGAAAGTATATCTGCGCCCCAACTTTAGCTTTGGTGCAGAGGCTGGTAGTTTTCGCTTCAAAATGTCCAAATAAACCACCTTGGTCATGATTCCATCAATGGACTCAAGTTCTCCAACACCGGATGTAGCCAAGATTCCCACACCATGACTCTACCTGATGAAATAAAAATCAAATTCATACTCAGTTGGTTGAAAAATCAATTTTGGTAAAGTAACTCACCACCGCCATGCTTGACTGTGCAAACACTCCTTTTTCAAACTTTCACCGGTTCGCCGCCATTTTCTTGTGATACCATCAGATTAAAATAGCATAATTTTCGTCTCGTCTGACCAAATCACCTTATTCCAGTCATCACTGTTCCATGAAATGTGGTCTTGGCCCACTTCAACATTTTTTTGATATTTTTTGCGGACAACTATGGCTTCTTAACTGCTACTCTGCCCTTAAGACCTTTCTTATGAAGTTGATTTCGTACGGATTGTGATGTCAGTTGAATGGAAAACTCACTTTCAATCTGTTTCGCAATGTTCGTAGCTGATAGTCCCCAGTCCAGCTCCGCCTTCTTCACGATAGTTCTGTCAATTCAGCCAGTTGTCTTTGAAGGACGCCCCGGTCGCTTAGCTGGTGAGATAGAACCACGCTTTTTGTACATCTGCACAATCCTAGCGACCGTATCTTTGTGAAGCTGACCAATGTCGGCAATATCGCGGTAGTTTTTGCCAGTTTTGTGATGTTCAAAATTCAAATTTCGGATGCTGATCGAAATTTTCTGCTTTTTAGGGCGTTTTGCAACAAATAACTTCCAATTTTGAAAACGAAACTAAAATTTTGAGCACGAAAACTTCAAGAATGAAACGCTAAATGAACGCTAGACACAATTTTTACATTTGAGAAAGTTGCAGAATACACACTAAAACTCTGTAAAACACATTCTATCGTAGTATTCGTTCGGGGGTGGATAAACTTTTTTTGCGTAATTTTTTACCCTTTTTTATAATTTATCACATAACATCTCAAGAAGCGATATAAATGCCATATTTTCAATTTCAATGTGATAAAAAAAAAACATGAATAGATAAATCATGTAAGAACACTCATCAAATTCAACTGATTTTCACCAGAAAAACAAAAAAAATGTAAATTGTTTGGGGGGGTGGATAAACTTTTTTTGCATACTGTACTTACCAACTTCGAGTGTCTCCGATTTAATTGAAAATTTATTTTCAATTTAATTTATTTAATTTTGAATTTACCTATTTTCATTTGTTTTTGTAAGGAAGCAAAATTAATAACAAAAGGATCCAATTTATTCATGCACGTAAGCCACATTTCCGATTAGAATGAATAATGGAGATTAGTAATGGAACAGTTCTAGGGTTTTTTTTCATTAGGGCGAATCTACAATAGAGAGATTCTCTCCGGGCTCGCTCTCTTTCATTCATATGCCAATCACCTTTACGTTTTTCATTCTACTATTTGTAGAGTATGCTAGCCAGCACTGATGTGTTTTGATATGTTCTAAAGAATCCCTCGAAAGTTTTATAATGACGCTGTAATGAATGAAAGAGAGCGAGCCCGGAGAGAATCTCTCAATTGTAGATTCGCCCTAATGAAAAAAAAAACCCTAGAGTTATATGATTTATAACGTTTATCGATAAAAAAAAAGTACTTGCAGACGCACTTTTGGGCTGCATTACTACTGAGCTGGCAGCACTAGTGTACATCTCTCCAAAATGGTAAAGAATCAGACCAGTCCTGAAACCGTGTGAAGTTAAACGACCATACACGCCCTTTTCGTTTTACTCAATTTTTGACTACAATTTTATACTATCTCTTTTTCTCACACGGAAATGTTACTCAATTTTCGTAATAAGTGGATCTACTCAATTTATGAGTAGATCCACTTTTTACGAAAATTGAGTAACATTTCCGTGAGAGAAAAAGAGATACTATACAATTGTACTCAAATATTGATTAAAATAAAACGGGAGTGTAAGCTTTTGCCAGTGCCCATGGTACAATAGAAAAAACTAATAGAAAAACAGTAACTTCTAATATTTTATTGAATATCTAAAACAAGAATCGTTAAATTTTAATTTTTTTAGTTTTATAAAAAAACACCTATTCTAATGCAATTTTCCTATTAACCATTTCTTCCATGCTATCAAGTCATAAATGGAATTTTATTGTTAAACTTACAATCCATCCCATGAATACATTCTTGCTTTTTACAGTATGTTAACATTAAGTTGATTGTATGTCTTATGTATTTTTTTCGGATTGCAGTTGAAAAAAAAAACAATCAGACAAACCGTTAATCGTCGTATATTGGCAAAATAATTAAGCACAATCCCGTTAGAATCCCACTCGGAAGTAGCGTACCCAATCAAGTTTCCGACCAACACACATCGATATCCTAACCTCTTTCAATTGAAACAACCGGAGGTGACCCGAACTTGAATCACACTTCAATCGAGCTAACAGTTTTTGTTTATTTCGATTGGATCATGCGGAGGCGGAGGTGACGGAGTCCAGTCAATCAATCAACTCTAGCTCAGCCCCCGCGGCCAGTTGACTGATATTTCCATATAACAGTACCTTCGCACGTGCACCTCAAGCGCAATTCGCTGAAACTTCCTTCCGTAGTTGGATGGTGCGCGATAATGGTCTATTCAATCGATCTAGGTAGGCTTTGCAGCCGAAGAAGGAAGAAAGACGCAAGTTGCGAAAAAAAAGAACCTCTGGAAATTGATAGATTCCGTTGTGCGATTAAAACAATTTCTTTGTTGTTTTCCTATTGGGAAGTCGGGAGGTTCTACATACACTTACCCGGAAGAGCGCAGCTGCGGCGAGTGGCGTGCGTGGTGTGACATTTGGTGACAGGTTTCCGCGGCTTCCAATGCTCGGTGCCGATCGTCTAACTGCCGGACTGCGGTGGGGGTGTTAATGGGTGGAATAATGTGGGACCTGACTCCGTTGACGACAATTGTGATCGCGCAGATCTATCGACACGGTCGCTCGGTGCCATACTGCTTTAGTGCTGTTGTTGTGTTCCGGAAAAGGAAATGCTGAATAAAATCAACGTTGCGCACGAAAGTAGCGCACCATAAACAGCGCAATGGAAGTCGCAGCCAAAGGAAGTTGCGGTCGTTTCGGCGTGGTGTGGAATTGATAATGCGAAAATTTGGAACTTCAATTGTTGTTAATTAAACGGTTGGATTTAGGTTGAGGAAAGAGGTTTTCGAGAATGATCATTTTACAACCGTTGGATGTTTTCTAAAGATGAGCCTCATACGTGTCAGATTGGTGATCATATAAATTTTCAATTTTCCCGTCAGCTAAACCACGATTGACACACTCTCCCGCTCTCAGCGGGCAGCAGCAACTCATCATCCTTGGTAACAAACATACGCACAACATAAATCAAGCGGCAAAACTCTGTCTCACCAAAGCCATCCATCTATCGCGAAACCGACCCCGCACATCGAGGGAACGGTCGGCAGGCTGTCCATTTCGTCGAACTTGCAGATCAATCTCCTGCTGCAGTAAATCACATCGCGCACAAGTTTGTGCGTTTTCCCCGCTTTCCCCCAAGGGACCACGCGCAATTTAATTTTATGCACTTATTCTACTGGATGTGTGAGAAAAATTTTCCTCCCTCTGTCAAGTAGCACTGAAAGGAGAAGCGTGTGCGATTCGCATCACCAAACAACCGTCAACAGTGTTTGTGTATGTTGCCTTCTAGCAGCGCGCGTTGACTAGGCCTCTTCTACAGGCAGACGGCACTGTAGATGATATGTGGTAACGGTAATTCATCTCGCTAGGTTGCATCTTCTTCGCCTCGACGGTGACCAAGGGGTGGCGAACGGGGACACGCACCTATAGCGCTTGGGTTGATGTCACTGCATCCCTGGTTTGGTTCGGCCTGCCAGCAGAGACTAGTGGAGCTATTTGCGGTATTTTCTCTATGCTCCTCGTTTGGGTTTGGGAGCTTTCTTCGTGATACGATTTTTCCCGCGGCACCCCAGATCGATCCTTGTCCACTGCAGACGTGAAGGAAGCACCGTGGGAGAGTTTGCCTTAAATTGGAACGTTTGGCGATACGATCACTGAATTCGGAATCAGTGCGCAATACTCGTTTTTGTGCTGCTGCGGTTGGCGCGGCTTCATGGTGCAACTGGCGACGGGGAAGAAGATGCCTAACTGCCTGCCATGTTAAGGAGGTTGATGATGGTAACCGGTAGAGATCGTTGATTGACTGCGTAGAATAACAATGTAAACGATATCAATTTATTAAATATACCTTGCAATCGCTCCTAAACAATGCTGCCGCGGATTATGATTGAGAATAGGATAAGACGATGTTCGCCTTTGGCTTCAAATGATTCAAGAATTATTTGGGGACGAACCTAACAGTAACCATCAATATTGTACACAGTTTGGAAGAATGTAATTTTTTGCGTTATCTAATATACGGAAAGTCAGATTTGGCATCGATTTATGGCCTACCCAACAAACATCGGTGTTGAATTAGAGCTTGTTGAAGCACATTTGGAGAAGCTATTCAATGTTAGCTGAATAGCTTCTCCAAATTTGTTTGAACAAGCTCTAATTCAACACCGATGTTTGTTGGGTATTGCATGTAAATTGAAACAAGTTGGTCTGATGAAATCAAAAGGGAGGAAGTTTCGGGAGCAAATTTAATGTACTTAAGGGCTTATGCTGAAGCATTCTTGGCGGCAGCCATTACCTCAACATTTAGAATTGATACAACTCAGAAGCTGTACTAGATATTAAAAATTTAATCCCTTATTTTTTTTTTTTTTTACCACAATCCAAAAAGTTTACTTATTTTTTTTCTCCCACAAACACAAAATTTATAAATTTTAAAAAAAAAAAAAAATTTGGCGGGGGGGGAAAAAAAAAAAAAAAAAAAATAAAGAACCGGGATTCCCCAAAAAAGACCCCCACACTAAAAAATAACAAAAAAAAATCCGGTGGTGGTGTGCTTAGGGTCTGTATCCGCAATAATCCGGACACCTCAAAACATGAATAGAACATAAATTTCGCGTTATATTTCCGTCAAAGTTGATTATTTCAGATTCATGGGATGTGTTTTAACAATTCGTGAAGACAAAACATAGTTATTCGGTATTTGCATACAATTTTCGAACTTTGCGCTTAACTCCGTCCATTAGGGTTTGTACAGACTCTTCAGAAATCGTAGAAGCCGTCTTTGTCAAAATTTGCTGGAAGTGTTTGATGTCTTTGATTCCTTGCTTCTTTCCAGAAAGCTTCCGCTTCATCAGAGCCCAATATCCCTCGATTGGTCGTAGCTCTGGGCAATTTGGCGGGTTTGAGGTTTTTGGTACAATGTTCACTTGATTTGTTTGGTACCACTCCATCACAGTTTTAGCATTGTGGCATGATGCCAAATCGGGCCAGAACAAAGGTTTTTCTTTGTGACTTTTGTTGAAGGGTAGCAATCGCTTCTGCAGACACTCTTTCTGATAGATCTCCTTGTTGATTGTGCCTGTAGTGACGAAAGATTTACTCTTTTTGCCACACGTGCAAATTGCTTGTCACACAAGGTTTTGGGATATTTCTGATATTTTCTTCGTTCTGAAATGCTCAGCTGTACCATTTCTGGCCATAGCAGAATAAAAAGTCAGCCCTGGAAGCTGCTTGAAATCCTCCAGGACAAAAGTTTCATCGTCCATAACAACGCATGAAAACTTCTTCAAATATTCGCAGTACAAACGGCGAGCCCGTGATTTTGCTGCCAAGTTCTGTTTGTCGTTGCGATTAGGAACTGTTTTTACTTTAAAGACTTAAGTGTTTTGATTTTTGGACAAAACCAGGTGACATCCTTATTTTTCGAGCCACCGTTCGAATGGAGAGATTTGGGTTTTTCGTTAATATCCTTTTCACCTTTCAGTCCATGACAGGATCAGCGCGTCCAATGTGTTTGTCACTTCTCAGTTTTCTATCCACCGTTCCTCTCAAACGTTCCGAAAATGATTTGATCACATCGTGAACAGTGGATTTAGGCAAATCCAATGTTTTTGCAAGGTCCCGTAATGACAAGGCAGGATTTGCCGTACGCCCGTACAAAATTCGCTCGCGCACTTGTTTTTCTTTTGTCGCAATCTTGAATACTAAACATGAAATGTTAACATCAATCATAGTCTTTTTCATCATAGACTCTCAGCTATACCACAGTGAAATTTTTTATTCCTACGTGCAATATTTCAAAAGTTACAATGATTTGAAGGTGTCCGGATTAATATGGATACACACCTTA